>JABFPT010000117.1:5950-21275 GCA_022817245.1 Nixonia krombeini | reverse complement strand
TCACCGTGCGTATTTAGCTAAATCTTTTCATCTAACCGACAAACGTGTGTCGACTGTTTTGTTCATAATTTCAACAAATGTTGATTAAATAATTGACTTACTTGTAGGTGAACCTGCCCATTATTGTCGACCCAGCCTATAACCATATCCGCGTCCATACCATCTTTCGTAAAACCAAGGCCAACATAGCCTGGAGTTCTCACTTGTACCTCAAACGTAACATCTTTCTCATTAGGCGTCCAGAGTACGAGAAAATTCGTATCTAAGACTGCACTATGTTCCCATTCGATGCACGCGACATGGTTCACGAGGACTTGGAGGACGAGAGGTATAAGGCACACGACGATCATCTTCATCGTTCTCCAAATAGTGTTGCTCACAGCATCTGAAACAAAGAAAAATAACGTTAATTGAAACGCGGCAGGCATGGAAGTGATGTTCTTGACACGCGTCAACCGGCACTGGCCGTCGACCCGACAAACGGAATATTGATTTTGTTGTTTTGCAGAGATAAACGAGCGTAAAAAATGCATTTGACATGAGCAGTAAATCCGCCTTTTTCAAACGAACCATCATTATTATCACGGATTATCAACCACGCAAAAAGTATGGAAAAATAATTTTTCAAATATCGACAGCTTCACTTTACAAAAACATTTCGTCGTTAACAATGTGCAGTTGTAAAAAATTTTTCTACGAGTGAACAAAAAATTTAACTGTCGAAAACATCGCTAAAACGTAGAAAAGGCTAAAAAAGAATGTGACGTCCCAATCCTACGCAAATGCATCACAAAGCAGCTTATCGAGCCAATGAAATACTCGTAATTAAAGACTGGGATACCTGTACGCGGGTCAGCAGCAGTGTCAAAGAGGCCGGCAAATCTCGTTCGAACCGACATATCCCGCTGTCAGCGTTTAGGCGAGGCTAGCATGCAGGCAATCGATTCAATTAACGGTAACAACGGTGTAATGTGCGTGTGCGTGCGCGTAGTAGCGCATGGACGGGAGCAGTTGTCGCACGTGGTGGCCGGAATCGTCGATGCGGAAGCGTCAACACAATTTGGGCCGTAAAGGCCGCGAGCTGTGGCGATCGACAAAGACGGACGACAGAAACGGCCGCGACTGGAAAGATAAAGTGTGAGGACAGACCACCACAGACACCAAGTGTATGAAAGGAAGAGGTGGGTAGAGGTAGGAAGGGGTAGAGGTAGGGAGGAACCAGCGAGGGATTCACGGACGGAGTTTGATTTGCGGCGTGTCGTTCAGTCGATTGCTCTCAAATTGCGCATGGTACACACTGGCGACATCGGGCAAAAGGATTCTCGGCTGGGCATGACCGGGCGAGTGCTCGTGCGCGGAACCGCCTGCCGCATTCGTGACGCCACAAGTTAAATAAATCTGCGTGCCGCTGAAAACGAAGCACTATCGAAAATAAAAGAGACGCATACACCGCCGCGGAGTCAGGACTTTTTTCATCCGCGTTTCGCGTAGCCGACAATATAGGTCGAGCCGCGTAATTCAGCCGCGAGCAAAAGAGCGCGATGATTTTCCGTTGTGTGGAGCGTTTAGCCGTCTCGCTGAGCAACGACGTGACAAGAGGCCGCGGTCGGTCCCGTCAATTAGACGCGACGAACGAGCAGCTAGACGAGCGAGCGCGCGCGCGCACGCGGTATGCGCGTTAACGAATTAATATCAGCACCGACGGCGGTTGATGCTAATCGCCGTCGCTAGTTGCCGGCGAATAGACGGTGCGAACTACTACCGGGCCTAGGAGACGCGAGTCTCCAATTAACGTCGCCAAGCGAGGCGCGATGGATGACCTACAGCACGCGAGACCACTGGCTGCCGCTGCTGCTCTTTGAACGCGAACGAGGGGAACGCTGTCGAGGAAAATGAGCTCGTTCCGTCGTTACCTTTTTCGTCTCTTTGCCAGCGACGCGCGCTGAAACGTGATTAATTGAATGCGGTTTTAACGCGTTCGGATTCGACGGTATGTGCTCTCGCTTAAATAATTCTTAGCCCGGAACGAAACGCTGACGTTTATTGAGCGCCGCTGCGCCGTCGTTGAACATTCGCGGTTTGGCCGAAACGTGAGGGTTTACGCGGCCACGCCAGTCTCGAGCAGCGTGTTAGAATTTCAGCTCACATTCGGACGATTTAGTCATAGCCGAGCTTCCTGGCTGCGATACACCCCGGAAAGCACTGGCGTTCAACGACCGTTCATTCTGCGGATTTTTTCCTCTGACGGATGTACCAGGTGCGCGAGTAGTCACGAGGGGCAGGTCGTTATTTAAACGCGCCGCGGAGACAGATGTTACGAATGAGACGACAGGGAAATTCCGCGCGAGTCGCCGTGCAAAGTTGAAGAAAAATAGTGTCATCCATCCTGCGCGATAGGCCACCAATGCGGCGAGTCACCTGTATTATCTCCTGGCCACGTGGAAACTCGAGCCTCATAAATGCATCGCGCGTGTATCGTTCGTCGCTGAAAAATTCGAAACTTCGCGAGGATCCCGCCGCCCTCGAAAGTTTTGCTTTTCTCCCTCCCGCTGGCAAGAAAAGTGGAAAGTTTATCGGCTCGTCGTTTCCGAAAATGACCACAGCGCTGATTCTTTCGCGGAATTACAGCCCGGTATATTCATAATGTAGCGAGTACGTATAAAGTTGCTTCGTCGGGAGCGGCGGAACTCACGGTCGTGAAAAAAAGTCACGAAAAAGACAAACTTGGGAAGTTGAAAGTAGACGGCGAGAGAGAGAGGGTGAAGGGAAAACCCCGCGACGGAAGAAAAGAGTTCAGATAAAGCAACGGGACGGCTCCGAGTCGAGCGTACGAAAGTCATCATCGACAGCTCGGATACGTATCGCTCGCTCTATCCTCGACTAACAGGTAGTTTTGCGCGACGCGCCTCTTTTCTTCTGATAACCGGCGGGCGATGCTCAAAAGACACCGCGCGGCCGCGACAAAAGCGTAACGAAACGTCGCGTTACGCTTTACGTAACGAGGTTTTACGACGGAATGCATCTTCCCGCGAACAAGTTTTAGCGCGGAAAAAAGAAGTTGGCGAGACTCGGTAATGTACTTTCTTGCGCGAAACTTACGCGTTTCAGGCAAACAAGAACGCCGGACGAAAAACAGTATGACATTTCGCGTGTCGCGGAACGACTGCATAAATTTCCACCGCTGACTCGACCGCATTTTTCCCGCAAGCGGAGGCATATTTAATCGGCGATCAGGAACGATGCTCCTTCCCCTGGATTAGGTGGAATTACGTTTCCATGGACAACGCAGACGAGAAAGTAATGGTGTGGAGCGGAAAATGGTGAAACGTTTGCTGCAAGGATATCCGACATACGAGCTGCTGAGAATGCATAATAGCTTGCTTAGCCGCTCGCCAGAGCGCGAGTTGGTGCCGAAAACATGCTCCTCTCCACAATTCCAACATTTTGTTTCCTCTTCTATCGCGTGTGACACATCGCACTAAAATAAACTATAATTTTCCAACAATTGAGAAAAAATATATCGATAATTAATTCTTATTAACTACAGTTGCATACTAACGTGAGCAACACGGTGTAGCGTCGGTTAGTTGAAAAAACGTGGTGGTTCGCGGTTGCTGCCGGAAATAAAAATCGGATCGATGATTAGGCGTCTTGCGTCGCACTGAAACAATAATGAAAAGCATTGTCCACTCTTCGTTTTCCCAGCGGAAAGTTTCAAATTAAAAGTCTTCCTCGCGGCGAAACTTTGTCTCGTTCCTACTTTTTCCCCTTCGCGATACAGGTTATACGTACTCCAAGTTTAAATCATTCAAAGACAAAAGGAAAAACTTGCAGTGACTGCCGTTTCTTTTCTTTGTCGCAGAGCGTAATGTTTGTAATGCCGAGTACAAGTTAACGAATAGAAGCAAACGCTCGGAGTAGATCGAGATCATCGTGGTAAAAAATGCATAAGGTACGAGAGACGCATCGGTAGGTATGTGGGAGGCGGGACAGGAGCGGCAGTGCCGCGGCACGCATAATGCATGCGAAATACTTATAAATAAGTTACAATATGGCGTGGGTGTACGGTCAGTCGGGGCGTTTTGTTGCTTTTTTAATGAGAACTCTTGTACTATCTCCGTCTACATCGCCAGATAAGTTTTGTTACTATAGAGTCATGGAACTTGTTACGAAAAGTAATGCGGGAAAACCTCTGCTGTTGTTGAATCGATACAATGAAGTTTACAATGAACACACAAGCTCAGTCTCTATCGCAAAAAAGGGAGGAACGAGGGTAATAGACGCTCGAGTGGGGCAGATTCGCGTCTCGAGTGAATCGTATCTCCCGCCGGGCGAGAGGAAGCGAGGGACTCTAACGATTCGGGAAGCGGTTATTTAAATGGAGGCCATTATGAAAAATGCGCCGATAAGCGGCCCGCCAGCAGTTGTCACTAATTAACGAGAGACGGAATACGCAACGCTCCCCGTGAAATAATTACGAGAGTGGGAAACGGGGGGCTCTTCGATGCACTCTCGTTCCGAGGAGTTTGGCGCCAATTCCCCAGCCGAGCGCCCCGGCTCTTTTAAATAATCAACAAAAACCACGCCTTCCGTTGTGCCACCGGTTACCGGAGTCGCGGAAGCCCGATGCTTCTCGAGGCAAAATGGCGTCCCTCGAGGAGCCCGCCGATTGGCAGAGCGACTTGTACCGGTGCGTGACGTTTCGCGTGCATTTTTACTCCCAATGGCTTCCACGCACCTGCGAGAGCGGAAACTCGGGCAGAAAATCACACACGTTCCCTCGGTTGACAAGGTCGACCCAATTTCTCGCCTTCTCCGCCAATATCCAATTTCTTATTTGACGTTCGCCTAACTGGAATACTATACCGACGAAATTTCATTATACAAGATCGCGTATTCTAGTGTTATTCACAAATATTCTTAAGAAAGAAAACCATAGAGAGAAAGTATAAGTTGATAAGCGCATTAACTGGCAAATGATTCGCGTCCTCCAACCACTCACTTCAAAGAGACGCGGCTGATTTGGCGTCAAAGAGCGTGCCCGTCAACAGTTTGATGCCAAACGAGTGTCCGTGGTCACCGCGATATATATCGCGTTAGCGCCAATTTGGTCATTTGGCGACACGTGCGGTACTTAGAGGGTAACCGGTAAAAAGCGTGGCCACCGTTGGAGACAACGTCACGCCAACCAGCGAATATGGGTCGTTATCGGGCAGCGTCATTGTTCTTAATGCACACGAGCACGGTCCATTTAACAAATTACATCCAGAACCAAAATGTAGGATTCGGGCGCAGCAAATGAACGGATCGATGATTGGAAAGGCTCCAGCATTCGGCACAAAGAGTCGCCATTTAGATGATGCAGATGAGAATGAGGGAGAAGAAGAGAGACAGAGAGTGAGAGGGGAACACGGCATCCTTTGCCGCGTTACTCGTCCAGATACACGCGCATAAACGGCGCATTTTCTCAGATCTCGATAAAAGCCGGTAGATTCGCCCCGGCGAGGTTGCGGGTAATCCGGCGCACGTTGATGGGGCTTCGAAGAAATCGGCCGACTGTGGCGAGGACAACGAAAGCCGCGATATTCCGATGTCAAAGGCGAAGGTTCAGTTTTTACGGACAGTCTCGCATCAATCGGCACTCCAGATGCGGAAGCCGTCGACTGCTGAGCAAGAGGCGAAATGAATGACGGCGATGCGGCGTATCGCGTCCCGTTTCGTTCTACTCCATTTCACTCCGTGCGGTCCGCTACGATCGAGCCAACGGGAAGAGCTAGCAAAGAATAGGCGAAGAACTTAATGGTCCTTTTGGCAACATCGTTGCAGAAACGACGCCGCGGTATCGAAAGGATTCGCCATCCTACATTGCCAATTGTGCTCCCTCAGAAAGCTTATTTCGTTAAATTCGTTCTTTTCGGCGTCCATTCACGCGATCCGATCTGCCCGACTAGGCGATCGACCTCTCAACGTCAAACCAGTTCGTCGTAACAACCATCCGCGTGAGTCGTTCATCGAACAATTTTCACTTTCGTCGTCCGTGACAGAAGCGCAAGAGAAACTGCGCAAGTCGGGTTGGACGAGCGTTCGATTGACTAACGCGAATTTCCCCAAGGTACGATGCTTTGGTCGCGGGGAAAACTTCCGTTCCGTCTCTTTTTAAGGGTTTCAAAGTGGAATCCGCGGACGGATTCCACATCTTCAATTTGGATCTCATTCCGGCGACTGTGGCATAGCGAGATGGATTTGCAACGGTGATCCGGCGGATATGACCGACGCTGGGTAAAATTGAAACAATCGGCTCTCGTTGAGTCGAATTATTAGGTATCGATAAGCAGAGTGTCGGCGATGCATTACGCCAAGCAATTTTTGACGCAGGGAGGATGAAAGAAAATTGCGAATCCTCCGTAACCCATTACGGAGCGATCGAGTTAACCGTGCCGCGCGCCAATGCCGGGGGAGTTGGTGAAATCGTTCGTATTTTCGCACTCGCTTCTTTCCAGCACCTGGAATCCTATCGGATGCAGCTTGTACAAGAGCGATTTACATTCGAAATCAGTATGGCACGTCGAAAGTGGACTACCTACCGTCCGTACCTACGTGAAACTAATTCCCTCGGGTGCGCACTGCGGAGCCTCGAAAATTGCGATCCGCCGATTACGATATTCCGCGTGCGTCACGTTCACCATAATGAATAACGATATGGAATTTTAAATCGTGCGTCGTAATGACGTTATGTTTCACACTGCCGCGGGATTACGGTGTTTTTGAAAAAGTCGTTGCGCGGAAAGACGGGACTAAATTGACAATGACTGTCGCGCGCATCGACGACGTCGCGACATGCATAATATAATGTCGCCGCCAATTGTCAAATCGCAACTGAAACGCGACCTTTTGTCAGGAAATCCGAGGGTACGCCAAGTCGGAACTTTCCTCTAAAATTCAAATAGCCTTATGTCAAAGTTCCATCGGCTTGTTGGAATATGAGAAGTCACGTTAAAATATAAATGAGGCCAGCGACTCGGTTCGAATCGCGTGAAGTTGCCGGCGTTGTTATTTAATTAGTTGCGATTAATGTTGAATTTAGTTTGAGGAACTCACAGCGAATTAAGAACACCGTCGTATGTATAGTTCGTAATACTTGACGCCACGAGAGCGCCATAATTACCCACTGACGCGTGTGAAATTAGGACAAAGGCCGGAGTTGGGGCTCCTCGTTCCCGTAATTCGTTTTACCCTGCCTCAATTCGCTCTTCGCAGGACAGCCAATTACAGTGACGTGAAACAGACATGCCGCAGCGTTTCATGATGGACGACAAAGCCACATCGCGGATTACACGACGCAACCCGCCGAATTCACTTTATTAAAAATGGAGAAAAAGGAAAAGGTATCGTATCGCCGGTCGTTTAATCTCTTTCACGGAGCGTTCGTTTCTCCGGCCGATAAGCGAAATGGTGATTGATTCGAAAACGTCGGAGGAGGAAAAATGGCGGCATCTAAGAGTAGAACCGCGTCGATTGTCGACCGGCGAAACACGTGTGACGCGTCTTCCACGATACCTCGTGATGTGATAGACGACAACGGTACGTGAGCGTGTAGCGCGGGAGGCGTTGCAGCAAATGCAGATGCCACGTGCAGGCGCGCACCGATCGGTCGAGCCATTCTCGAGATGACGTTTCGTCGATAAATATTGCGATTAATGTTAGGAGTGTGCTACCAGCGCGGCGCGCCACGTTGACGAAGGTCGAGCCACCGACCGAGGAACGAGTCGGGTGCGAAAATTAATTACTCGGGCGTAAAACCCTCGCGCGAAATGTCACTTCGAACCGTGCCCCAAGTTCCGACCGCGTTGGGATCCTCTTAATGATATTCATGTCGCAGTTTTTATTTTCATTATGTCCTTGGTACATAAAAACAACGTAATTGCAATATGTTGCCGGGCTTAACGAGAACGCGAACGGCGGGTCTCGGGGGAGGCGTAAAAAGCTCACGATATTTTTAAATGTCGCTCTTTTCTCTCTCCCCTCCCCTTGACACGTTAACGAGTTGACTCGGTTGCACGTTCATTTTAGACGGAACATCAACTTTTATGAATTCTCTGCGCTCGCCGGAGCGTAGTGCCGCTATCTATGGAAAGTATCTATGAAAGCGTCACTCGCTTGCCATGCAAAAAATTATACGACGGCAATTAAGCGTAATTATATCGCGATCGTCAATTAAAGTGCAGTTAAAGCGATTTTATACGGAAACGTGTTAAACAGTTCGCGCCGCGAGATCGTAAGTTTTTCATTTTTTTACACTGTTACGGGAGAAGCAAGATTCTTGAGACCAGCGCGAGATTAGACGACGCGGAAAGAAATAAGAAACGTCGGCTGATCATTAAAAGAACGTTGTTATTGCGCACAATGGAGACCTATCGAGTGTTTTCCCTCCGCTTTTGTACCGAACAACGGCTAAATTATGGTTCTCGGCGTTTCCGCGAAATTTTAATCCATTTCCGAGAAGTTGTCGAAACGAGATGTTTTTTGTTAGAGAATTCCTCGTGCTTATGAAAATACGATTAAACTTTTCAGCGAAATCTATACGAGATAGTGATAGAAAAGTGAATATTCCAATTATACACCGGCGAGAATTGCGAAGCTCGTCCCATTTAATTTATTGACAATGCACGTTGCACGAGTTGAATAATAATGCGACGAATAATATTACGGCTTACATCATTTTTGCGTTAAATGTGGAAATACACTTCTTACTTCTCTTAAATTATGCACTGCAAGTTATTTCAGTTTCGACACATGCGACGCCGACCATTCGAAAGGTAATCAGGACACGACGTTCTTGTCCGATAATAAATATAGGGAACTGGTGCAGCTTCCATCGCGGACTTTATATTTTACATTATCGATCTATCCCCAAAACAATCATCCTCGATTGAATGTTCACCTCGATCGAATGGTGTCTTTTGTTGTAAGATTCAGGTGGGTATTCTGAATACACAGTGCGTCACGAAGCACCACAATTCCTTAATCATGGCGCAGCATTAACCTTTGCCACTACACAATCTTCGGTCTCGATTCGTAAAAAAGGAAAAAGCGTAATGTTCATTACAATTATCTCGATTTGAATTTCAATGAAACTTCGGTCAAGTACGGGCAATTGCGCGCGGAACTGCCCAATTACATAAATTACATAACGTGGCATTACAGATGTATACCAACGAACGTGATCCTTCCACTGTAATCGTAAGCTTTCGCCCTCGGCAAACAGGGTCCTGCCTTTGTATGCAGGTGAGCCGACGAGACGAAGCCACGGTGACAAATCAACGCCATATCCTCCGACTAAAATCAATATTTGTCGCGGTCGAGAATGTTAGTTCTCGCGGCAAACGCTGTTCCTTTTGTTCTCTCCTTGTGAGATGGAATTTCCCGCAACAGCGATTCCTTTTCTTCTTGAGATGACCAACGAGAAACTGTAAGAATTGAAGGCGCTGGGAAACGTGCACGAGGAAGCCATGCGAGTGCCCGCGGCGCAGCGAAAGACTTCTTTTAGGAATGGGCGTGTGAGTACCGCTTCCGCGGCGAAATCACGCGCGCTTGATAAATGCTCGATGAAAGGAAGCTCGCAGTGAAAACGGAATTACAAATGGCGGCGGGACGCACTGCTCTTGACGTCAAAGCCAGCGGTGACTCGTGCGAAATAAATATCTCTTTTTGGCGAGTGAAAGAGCCATGCGCGAACGCTAGATTGGTTCGACCCTTTTAAGTCAACCGAAGAGAGTCTCTCTTCGCACGATAGGATATCTCATTCGTTCCGAAGGCGGTAGACACTCGGCGAGGGAGAGGAAGAAGTGGTCGATCTTTTCGCGTCGATAAAACGCGTCTGTATTATGTAATTTTCTCATTTCTATATATTGTAATACGTATATACGAATGGCTGCGATTAATCTACGTTATATACATTTGGCAGATAATTGTCGGATAATAACTGCAGAGTAACAAGCGCCGAGTGATGTTACTCGAGAAGTGGGGAAGGGGTAGCTTTGACGGTGGATCCGTAACGCGATTGCATCGGCGACGACGTTAGTTACCTACGACGAGGGTTATGTCATTAGCGACGAGCAACCTCCGATGATTCCCAACGGAGGGCAGTCGCGTTTTAGTTCCGCGGTTCGTGGATTTTCCCGCAGCCGTAATCCGAGCTCCCCACGAGGGGCGATACGCTCCATTCTTCCCGGCGGCAAACTCGATGTGACGAGTCTGACGGTGGTAATGGCAAGTTGGGTTACGCGAGACGGCTGGATCCCTCCCCTCCACGCCAACTTTGGCCGCCTTTTTCCGAGCCGAAATTACGGCGGAAGCAGCGAATTCCGTCGATAGACCTTCTCCGATTTTCAGTTAACTTCCGTGTATCTTAGACTGGGGAAACAATTGAGCGTAGCAGCAAACTCTCTCGCCACATCCGGCGAATAAGTCGAGGAGAAACGATAATTCCGAAGCAACAGAGCGCCCCGAGCGCTGGTAGCCATGGCAACACGGGTGTGTTTCGTACAATTTCAATGCTGACAATAGAATCTTTTGCTAACGAGAGCGAGAGAGACCCTTGACGTCACGTGAAAACGCGAAGACGCGGGGCTGCGAGGCGACAACGCGCGATGACGGTATCTATATTTAAGGGCGGACGGCTGACTGCGCCGCGAGTCGGAGGGTCGTTTGCATAATGCCGGGCAACGCGAGCCACCACCGCCGATGGTGTCTGCAAAATATTATTTTAAAGGCGCGCCAATGAAATGCCCGTCGAGTCGTGCGTGTTTGCGTATGTAGCAAAGCGCGTGTACACGCGAGCGCCGCTGTTCCTCGTACTCCTGACTAACGACAACAGGGACAACGAAGGGACGGCACAGGAGAGCGAGCAGGTGTGCCAACATCACTTGCGTTAATCCTCCTCCGTAACTTTGGGAACGCCGCATCAAAGTTACGGTACATTGTGGCCGGTAACGTGTGCCTGGGTGTGTGTATATATATAGAATTTCTATCGGTAATCGAACCGTGACTACGGTTATGGCTAAATCGATCGGACAAACGCGACAGGCATCTAAACCTGTAACAGCTGACCTGAAAAAATAATGGACGACTAAGGAATAGAGGCGCGCTGAAACAACGAGGGGAATTAAAGCGGAACTACCGGGTTGAATGCGCGAAGGGACGCGATCAATCGCGGGCCCGTACGGGCCCTTATCGCTTACTCTGCTGCCTTGTTTAAAATGCACTAACATTGTCTATGACGATAGATTAGCTTTACGAGGGGATTTACTACACGCGGAAAGCTTCTCTACCTTTTCATTGTTTCGTTACTTTGTTTTATTAGCTGTTCGATAACAGTACGTCGATGGTTGATTAAATACGGAAATAAAGCGTAAAATGTGTTTCTACATAATGTTATGTTACTCTCAAACTATACTATTTGTTAATTATAATTATTACAAGAAATGTACCGCTAAATACAATAATTGCAGTATGTATACAATTATTATGTTACGATAATCAATGCTTATTTATGTAATGGAAATTAATTCGCATTACACTGTTTTTTGTAGAGTTGAAATCAATTTGAATGACATATGCAGTAGTTGCATTAAATTCCACGGTTCATAAATCTGTAAATATGTGCAGAGTTACTCAATGGCAGAAATTTTGTAGAAATATAATTTTAACTTTTTACTGTTTTTTAACATATTGGAACGTTGATCACTGCTTTTCATTTTAATTAAACAAACAAATATTTATTTATTTTAATTACTTTTCTGCAGTTTCAAATACATGTTTATATAAAAAAAATTTTTAACTAACGGACCAGTACACATACAACTTTAACAATTTTAACAATTTTATCGAGACATATTAAAATTTTTCCAATAATATTCGAATGAAATTGTCATTGTTAAAAAATTGGAGTGTATAGTACACATGGTAAAATGGAGGAAACTAACCAAATTATAGATTTTTCCCAAATTAAACTATGCTTTGAAATTCTGTAGACTAAAATTTCGTGCATACGTCGTATTTGTACGTACAATTAGATTTTAACAACAAACGTCTACATCGTGCAACTCAATCGACAAATCCTGATGGAATTACGTATTTGACTATGTTTCATACTGATGATATAAATGTTTAAAATAACTGAAGTGTATTGCAAAATGCGATACTAGTAACTTTGTAGAAAAAAAGCAAATATTACGCGACTCAAAACGTATTCCTTTAAAATGAACATGAATAATAATTGCGAGAAACGTCAAATCTGCTATGAAAAAATAGTAATGCGGGCCGCGTATTGGCCAAGCCTGCAATAGACTGTCACGAGGAAGAGTATATCGATTTAGTAAATGAATTCTTATCTACATTCGTAATAGCCTCCACAGCCTCGATGTCAAATAAATCGTGGAGGAAAAGTCAATAATATTGCGTTCTCATCGACCGTCGTTCCTTCTTCCAATAACGAGAAGTAGCGAGTCCCCCAGTATGTGGCAAGTTCATAATCGAATAATGTTAATTTGAATGTGGAGCTTATTCCTATTACTATGCACGATGAACGAAGCGTCGATCAGCGGAAGCGCATTAAAAGAAGGCAACCATCCATGCGAAATGGGCGAAGGTGCTCGTCGGTGCTTTATTGTACCTGGCACGTCGACTCAAGCATAGCAACTAACGGGCAAGAACCCTTTGAATTGGCGGCGGCGAGGTAAGGCAACTAACGGCATTAGTCGTTCATGGAACGGCGATGGCTAGAACTTGAAAATACCTGCAGCCGGAATGGAAGAAGTGCGGTGAAAGCAGCGGCAGCAACGGTGGCATCGGAGGCCGAGGAAGAGGGCAAATCGCTCCTGAATGACGCCGGTGGATCGCTTTAAACGGCGGGAGTCGGCTCAATAGAAATATTTATATTTTACCTTTAGTCCCCGCGACTCGCCGCCGCAAGGCGCATTATTACTTATTCATGCGTCCCGGAGAAGGAACAATCGTGCGTATTTGCCGAGCCTTTTTACCGCTGCAGGGAAAATCGTCGCCCCGCTTTGTCCCGGTCGTCCCTCACGGCCAATCTTTCGAAGCAGATTCGTCCGTCTAGACGCGTCTGCCGCGACCGCATTATCCGCGTATATACCGAAAATCCGAGCAGCGCGAGGGCGAGGAAGAAGGGAAAAATGCAAAGCGGATGCCAAGTACGAGCGATCGGTTCTGTTTTACATTTCGGAATTTCGAGAGCGCTTCTCTCCCGTATTGCTTTGCATTGCCGATTCTTCCGAATAGTTAAGCCCGTATTTGGCTGAAGCCTGTGATCTCTCTGTCTCCGTCGCACGAATCGCGCGTCGCGTTTGAGAATTTGTTCCAACTCGGATCCCCTTTGAGCTCGCGGAGGGCCCGTCAGGCGTTCGAGGAAAGAATGTCTTTCGAGCTTCTTCTCTTGTTCCGACGAGAGACGTAACTTCCTCGCTACTTTTTAATTTTCTTCCCCATCGCTTTGCCGACTGATCGAAATGCACCAAAGAGCCTCGATACTGCTCTCCAATCTTCTCTCCTCTCCTCTCCTTCACTTTCTCCACCGCTTCCCCCGCCTACGCCCACCATTACATTTTCCCCGTGAGTAGCTGCTCGGGACATTTTGGAGCCGGCTGAAATTCGAAAACTCTCGCAGTTTTCTGCTGACGTACTGTTTAGGACTCAAAGAGGCAAACTGTGTTTTATCCACCACGGGTAACGAAATTCTTGAATCAATGCTCTACACTTTGATGTTTCCTTCCTTTTCGCTCTTGTTATTCCATACAGCAAATCTGTAGTGGTAAAATACGCGGAACGGTCCGCCGAATTACAATGTGCAAAAAGGTGGTTCATTCATCATTGATTACTTTAGAACAGAGAGCGCGACAATTGTAAAAAATTATACGACCATTGAATAGAATTGTAATTAGCGATGGAAGAGCAAATTTAGAGATGGCGACTGTACAATGATCATTGGGGTTTCACGTGCAATTAACTTAGACAGTGGCGAGCAGCGCGTTAGAGCGGCCTGTTTTCCGAATGCATGCGGGCAACTGTTTCGCTGTTTGCATTCTTTCGCTCGTATGGTCAAAAATTGGAGAGAGCGACGATCACGCTTTCGACACTCTCATCGATGCGCGATCGGAAATTTCGTCACGTCTGATCAAAAACACGATCCGATAATATTCGCTGGCAATACCGAGCTGCATTGTTGGTAGAAAGCAAAGTGTGGTTAATATTAATACGAATGATGGCAACACGTTTCGGCATATTTTTTTCTTTTACATACATTTCAGGCGGCAGTTTGAATAAATAATTTCCAGTACAAAGTACGCTTGTAAATACTATTTTCCAAATTAATAATTATTTCAACTGCGTAGTGAATGATTTACGA
The DNA here is from genome assembly GCA_022817245.1 of Nixonia krombeini. Lineage (NCBI taxonomy): Eukaryota > Metazoa > Arthropoda > Insecta > Hymenoptera > Scelionidae > Nixonia > Nixonia krombeini. The sequence goes on along the minus strand of JABFPT010000117.1, from coordinate 6,850 downwards.
AACGAAACGTTTTTACCACTACCTTCATTTAAAATGGATACGACGCGTTCAAACTTTGTGAATGTGAGGGGAGAAAAGCTGAAAGTGGTTAATTAAGGGAAAAAATAGAAAATGATGGACGAAGGAGCGAAACGAGTTCGAAGGCGTATAAACGCGATAGTGTAACCGATACTGAGTGGCTGCATTCAAGAAAATCGCTCGCCTCCTTATTCTCCGAACGAATTAACCAGTAGCACCGATTCCAATTACGTTCGTGCATGCCATCGGGAGGCCACGATCCGACAAGTTTCGGCGATAACGCAACTTAATGACTAGACGGCACGCGCAAATCGATTCCCTTCACGGTCGATTCGACTTGTGCCGTTGGACAGCGGTTGAACCAGTTGCCACGGCCAAGCAAGCGGCTCTCCAGCTTTGCCGCTATCGCGTCACGAACCGTGAAAGAAGTCACCCTCGCACGAACAACTCTTTCATTATTTTAATTATATGAATTTTCGCTATCGATTGACATTTCGTCGCTTTAGCCGGCAAAGATTAACGCTTATCGGAAGCTTACATTAACGCTTAACTAATCCTAACGCCATGTAAATTAATTTGTGGTCGATTGTCTAATTTCGCGGAGTTTCGAAATACAACTATTACCACGATATGGAATGAAAATGTCTGCCGCAGCGGAAACATTTGAATGGATCATTGGTCGGTCTCGTTGCTGGTCGTTCGGGAAAGAAGCAGATAGTTATATAAAAATTGTTTTTATGACATTGAACGGACAAGGACACTGGAAAGTCGTACTCGCGAACAAAGTTTAATGAAAAGCGATGGAACGATTATGGAATCAGATTGACAAACCGTGTTTTCCTTTTTAATATAAGCCGTTGAATGATAAATATCAGTCGCTGG
>JABFPT010000116.1:44249-64884 GCA_022817245.1 Nixonia krombeini | reverse complement strand
GACACACTCTGGTGAAAGCGATGCATCTTTCATAAGCAAATTTTTAGGGTAATCTCAGTCGGCATTCAACTTTTATGACGGAGAGTGTGACGAGCGTGTCGGTCATTTTGCCGAGAACACCGGACCAACTTTTCTTACATGCTAATCGGGGCCGCGTAGTGCGGCTACAACCGCTTGCAAACAGTTTCCATAGCCGTTAATTCCGCAAACATGAGAGCAATCGATTCAACAGCTCTGTAGAATTTTTTCTGGCGTCCAATTTTTTCATGTCCGGTCGTCAAATGCGGAACGAAACATTTTTCTAGTTAGAACAGCGTTAGGGAATGAAGAATAGTTGTAGTGAGAAATGCGTACAATTTCGATTATTCCAAATGATCGCGGAAAATGTTCCGGAACGATAAACATTCATTGGGAATAAATCGCCAGTGCGAGCTTCATATTCGGTCGGTAGAGTTTTTGGCCGTGCGCCGTCATCATGTTGCGTCAAATGTACGTCAAGCGAAACTGAGCGATGCACTCGCCTACTGTAATTCCTACATTAAACTTGTTCAATACTCGCTGTATCAAAGGCTTTGAGATCGCCTCGGGACTGGCGACGCGAATCCACTGACACGAGTCACGAAAACTAGAAGCATAATGGTAATTAAAGCTAGCTCGCGAAATGAACATTTATCGATCCCCTTAATTATCGGCATTGCTGTAAACATTGTTCCCGGAAGCGAGTCCCCCGGGAACATGTCCCCGTACTTCCATTTCGCACCATCGACGTACGACGATCTCACCAACAACTCGGCTATTATTTTTAATCGAGCGATCAAAGCGAGGAATCGTCTCGACTGATCCACGGTTGCTCGAAATCGCGGTAAAACGAGAAAGCGCGAAGATGAGGGGGGGAGCGGTTGACTCGGAAAGCACCACGAATTTGCGAGCGTATAAATCATTTCCTGCCGTCGATGCGAGGCGACGTAGGCGGCGGCGGTAACTCCTGGTGTGTCGCGTAATTCGATTTCCGCAGCGACTTTTGCTGCAAGCGAAATGATCGGACGCCCGTTAAATTTTCCCAAGAGTTTTACAGCGTGCCTCTTTAAATTTATGGCGGCCTCGTATATACCCTCTCGTGCCTCCACTGCCGCCAACATTGCCGCCAACATTGCCGCCGACATTGCCACCGTCCTTCCTCGAGATCTACGAACTTCAGCCAATCAAACCGAAATGTACCTTTTACGTTGGGACATACATTTGTTTCCGTTTTTCGATGTTAAAGCAACAACGATGTTGTACCGATTTGTCATTACCTCAGCGACAGATCATAGCAACCGAGAATGACATATATCTCTGCAAAGGACATTGAATACGTTGCGGTAATGCGAACTATTGTGTTTGTCAAATCAACTGTATACGCGGCAAACATTCCGTTCGTATTAAGGAAGCAACCTATAATCCAAAATAACACTTCACTTCGCGCATCGACGGTACTCACTTGTATACATTTTCTCAAGCCCAAAGACAGAATTCGATCAAACAAAAACGTCATTTATTTCACGCCCACCTTCAGCGATTTATTCAAGTGAAAACGTGAAGAACGAATAGAGAACAGAGAAGAAGAAGGAGTAGAGGAAAGGGAACACGTCGCCGCAAACTCGAGCACGTTGTGCAAAAGTAGCTTTGCAGTTGCTCAAAGTAAAGCACGCGAGAGTCCCGGCGTGCACGGCAAGGGCCGGAATCGGAGCGCTGCTTCACATCTACCCTCGCGGAAACTTCGTTACGTTCTTCTTTCGTCGGTGTCGCGAGACAACGTCTTGCCGCGGATCGCGGCTTCACAGCGTAGCAGCAGGCTGCTCTACGCCGGAAAAGTAACGCGGGTGCCCGTCCTCTACCCTCGCCGCGCGACCAAAATAGATCAACCGTGCTTTTCTAACTTATTCCAAATCGAGTTTGACTTCCGACGTACACACACGCCAGCGCGACTCAGCGCCGTAACACGTGTAAACATTTCACGATAATGAATTCGTGTACCGTGTATTTCCTTCGTTTCGCCAACATTCTCGCTCTATAAATTATATCACTACGATTATCTTTTTCCTCTCTTTTCTAATATCTAGTGTATATCTTCCCCCTTGCAATTAAATATTTATAATTATACAAATGTCACATCTTCTTCATAGACGACATACTTTACATTTTAATTTAGAGCAATAAACGTAAGTATATGTGTAAAAGAGGGTCAGAATGTTAGGTAAGGAAGAGAACAAGAGGAGGCCTCGAGGACAAACGAATGAAAAAGGGAAAAAAAGTACGAGCATACGATCAGTAGGTAGTAAATCTGAATCTCTTAATTGATACGCAAAACAATTAACCTTTTATAAATAAGATCTTGAAGATAGGTAATTATTTTCAAATCTATACGAAGTTTGTATCGATTATTTACTTTATATCGCATTCATTCTCAATCGAATAAACAGAACATTAATTTGCAAATGTGTAACTGGTTCTACACCCTCCCAAGCCCGTACACCTTAGTGTTTGCCAGGACAGCAAGCGAACACTTTACGGCCGTGAATAAACACTGTATTTACTTTTTATGAGCTACAACTCTTGCAGCCGTTTGCGCGGCATTTCTCATCGTGGCTGCGCACTTCCAACATTCGAGAAAAAAAGAAGCACTTCTCAACCCGAGACAGCCTCGCTATTGACAAATATCCGGCCAAAATGAGGTCAACGTCGAAGTCCCTAGTTTATAATCTAACACTGCCTGATACAAATTTTCTGTTTCGAGGTATGAGTTTCCACGTACTATTTTTTTTTTACACTCCACTTATATCGTAGGTATAACTGAAAGCAACAGATGAAAATCGGTCAAGCAGTTAAAAATGGTCACCGCAATGTACTCCGCATGCATTGGGAGGTATTGTTGATTTAACGTTTAACTACATCATAACAATGGAAATAACAATGCAGTTATTTACATCTTGTGTATTAACGACGTGTTTCATAGCGGTATCAATAACAAAAGCTAAATTAAATTTGATATTGCATAGTTCATAATTTACTTTACTGCAGTTTAATGAATTAAATATCTAATAATACTTGCTTATGCGCTCTTCAATAGTCTATTTTCATATAATTGAATTTCATTGATTTGTTGCGACAACACTGCATCCTATTAACCGCCTTGATAATAAGATGTCCATTTTACGATCGTCAAATTCTTTTGATGTCACCGTTGTCTTGAAAGTCACATCGCGAGAATTGTCAGAAACACGTTTTTTCAAAAACAAAATAATAAATAGTCAAGAAAGAAGTTGAGTGGTAAAAAGTGATTAAAATGACAAATACGAAGTTATTGCTGTCTTTAAGGGGGATAGTTCTTCCACACACGTGGTGTACAAAATGCTGTTATTCTTGAATGTAATAGAGAAGTAACGAATAATCAACGGGAGAAGTTCAGTTAACGGAAAAATGTTGAATGGCATTTAGACGGTTACTGCCGGTAAAGCGTTCGATGATTCCTTAGCGGCATACGGAAGGAGACAGCGGTAGTTTGCCGCATAGGCCGTTAGGAAGATGCGTAATGGGTAGCCGTCGGGGGTAGAAGGCAATTTACCGTGGGCATGGCGGTTCACTTGTGCGTCGAGTCTAGCGCAGGGGAATGTGAACGAATCGTGTGCCATAGTCAAATAAACTTAGCACTCGACATTAGCCGTGGCCCGCGGCGGATGGATAGCCCGGTGATCTTCGCAAAGAACGATGTCCGCTGTTGTGCCGGGGCGGAAGGCCAGAACGATTTGACACTGTGTCGAAAGGCGTAGAGCGGGACCGTCTCGTGGCGGGATGCCGCGAGATGCCTCGTGATGCGGAAAGAAATCCGAAATGAGGAAGTCGGAATATGTCGGACGAACCGTGTGCGGCATAACGATGGAAATGTGCGCGACTGACGCAAATGAGAAAAATCCTCTTTCCACGATGGCCATGTCTCGTGCCCGAGCCCGCACCAGCGCCAACGCTTGGAGAGCGAAAGCGTTATTTATGAGCGGGACGCCGCACGTCGGTTCCAACTGAAATTTCCCATATCCCAATCAAACTCCTATTTTCGCAGCGTCTCTCGGGCTGCCGAACGATAATGGACGAGGGTCCCATTCAATCTGCCTACGTCTATCGAGCCGGCATTATACGCGCGTCTGCGTGTGCGCGCGCGCCGCCGCCGTCCGCATTCGCGCAAGAACGCAGTGTATGGTCGCGATGTCGAAAAAGAGCCTCGGTCAAGTCAGGCAACGGCGATTTTCTACACACACACGCGCGCGCGAACCCGCACGCGCGCCCGCACGCGCACTCAAACATATACGTATACATTCATACACATCGGAATGGATGTGTACACTCCATCCCGCTTTTCACCGGCAGCCGAAAAGAGATGTTTGCTTAAACAATTTATCCTTCTTCGTCGGCACTGTTTTATTGAATTCTATTTTAAGACGAATCTCTTCGGAGTGTGGGTACAAAAGATAACTGTAGCGTATAACTTCTTTCCAAAGTAACACTTTTTCCACGGTCTAGATTTTTGTCATTCTGCTTCCTTCGCTATTCGCAAGAAGTAACAAGTATTCTGGACAAAGTAAAATGATCTTTTTAAGAAAATTAAATGATTTCAGCAAACTGACCAGCACAAAGGTATGCGCAGTGTTCTGCACACAATTCCAAACCTCTTCGCCCCGTCGGAAAGAACGTAAAGTTAAAAAGAAGCCGGTTTATGCGCTTTGCTTTAAAGCGCTTTATTTTAACATAAGAAATGTTTTATTTGCTGGTACACTTTGTTTTACATGGATTTGTTTCTGCCATACAAACGGAAATAACAAACGCTTCGACTCGCCGCTACTTCCGATCCGATACATCGTGCGTAACATTCGAATAATTCGGCCGAGAAATACAATTGTGTAATGTAGAAAAGTATTATTTGTGAACAAATTTAATATCATGAGTTGATATTGGGTTGCCTGAAAATTTCTTTCGCTTTGTTGTGCATGTGCAAAAAATAATGAAATTTCAATTTATTCTTGCATCGTAATAGTTTTCATCTGTATAACCAACGACTGCCCGCAATACACGGGTACCACAACATACAGATATCTCATCGAACAATGTTCATTGTTTTTCTTGTATTTAATTAGAGGCTGAGAAACTGGGTTTTTCTCTGTCAAAAAATGTTGTCAATTTAGTCAAGCCAATTACATAATTCAGTTACAATAAAATCGTCGAACATTCGTTGCTATACGTAGATGAGTAAACGGTCGTTTATTATAGAAAGAAAGTAAATGTATTTGAAATTAATTAGTCATTGCAGTTGATAGTGCGTGAGAAACGAGTAGCTGTGAATTTGTGTTGCGGAAGAACACATTGTATGAAGATAATTTCATAATTTCAATACAATGGACAGTGGATGCATCGAGATTCCATTTTTCCTACATAATAAACTGGTATATTTGCATGACGCGTCATTCAACATGCTTGATGAACGAACAACATCGTGTTAATAAAAGTTCATTTGCCGAACAAAATACGCGCTTCATCAAACATAATAGAAACCGGCGGCGATTCATGCGTTCATCGCGCCGCGCATTAAATGACTCTAAATATTATCACATTTGTGCTTATTCAATTATTAGTTAAGCTAAGAAGACTACAAATAACGCAAAAATTTAATTACTAACTTTATTGGGAAATGATTGACGACACTCGTAACACACGCTACTCTTATTAATAAGCGACGACGTTTATTAATGTTTACTTCATAAAAGTGTCTTCGTTTATATTTACACGTGTCATCTGTCATCGTACGTTTCACACGTTTTTGGAACAACCATTGTCGATACTTTCTAGAAGTTAGAAAAATTTTGTACGTTGGTAATATAACCTATTTGATTAAACAGAACTATATGGAAAATTGTTGATCGGAAAAATGTACGACTAGTAAACGTAAGGATAAGTGTAAATAACGGCGAAGTGTGCAAATGATTTCCATGAAAGGAGATGTAACGAACAATGGTGCAATTGCGCTGTCGCGCAGTCTGCTAAAAGATCGAACTTTCGCACCGCGAGCAACAAAGAATCTAAATTGCTCGTAAAGTGTGTCGAAGTAAAGCAATCTTGATGAAATTACGGTGGAGTTCGCGGCAGCGCGAGAAATGTCGAAAACTGAAAGTAATAAGAACGCATGCGAAATAAAAGGAGGAGAGGGAGGTGAGGAAGAACGAAATAAATAAAAAGCCATCGTCTTTTTACGAGGTGAACGCCATATTACGCGTACGTGTACAGCGCGTACTTGCTCTCGTTTGAACAAGCAGCAACAGCAACACCACCACTGTTACGACATTTTTGTAAGAGTCGCGGTTTGGAAATGTAAGTATCGACCAGAAGAAAGGAAAGATTTGCGAGGGAGACACTTTTGCTATGTGAAAGATATGACGAGCAATACAATTCGGATACGAATACGGATTCGGATACGCTGGCAAAATGTTTCCGCTCCGTTTTGTAAAACAACATTGACAACTTTTTGAATACTTATTTAACATGTTTATACACTCTTGTATTTTGCAAGTAGTAACTTCGTAAACTTTGTTGTCGTCAAAGTTACTTACAGTGAAAGCGAGATTCGCGAGCTTTTAGGAAAATCAATCGACTGGCAGTGGTTGTATATAGAAAACGTTTCATTCGAACAAGAGATCCGACAGAAAGAGATCTAGCCAGGAGGCGGACTGTCACGAGTAATGATTTAAGTCGGGGAGTAGTCGCTTATATTCTTCGCTGATACGTCGTTGATGTATTTCTTCTCACATTCCTGCATACCAACACGCCTTGTTCTTTCCTCCTTCCATTAATACACAGACCAGTCGCGTAACATATCGAGCAATTTTCAAATTTCCACCTTACAAACGTATTTACACTCTCACACCAATTATCACATTTTATATAATACTTGTAAAACAATTTTCCTTTAATAGACGCGGTTGCTTGCGTCACAGCGATAACATTTCGCATAGATCGAACATGCTAAAAATGTATCCTCCGACAATCTCACTCTCGGCATCAAATTCCTTAACTCAAAGAGCGAAAATTAGAATTAGTATATAGATGAGTACTTCAAACTGACACTGAAATCCACCATCCTGATGAAAGCATGACGGAAATTCATTTGGAAGACAAAAGAATAAAGTAAATAAATCTTTGTAGCGCAAGGATAGACAGAAGCGTGGACGTTTAATAAAAAAAGTGGAGAGAAAAAAAAGTTGGACAGGAGACGACTCGCATTGTGTAACAGGAGCGTGTATTGAACTCCCTAGCGCATCGGGTAATGAACCCTCTCGGTGTCTTGGCGCATCGAAACGTTCGAAACGCAGCACTCAATAACGCCGTGTGTAACGGTTCAATGATTATACGAATTATGCTACTAACCGCAATGCAGAAAATCCGGCTGATGAACATGTAGGGCTTCTTTCCGTCGTAAAACTCGTGAAATGAGGGTTGACTGAGGGCTGTCCGTGACAAGAACCACCGCATAACCAACTATACTTCGCGATCCCGATGCACTACATTTTACGTGTCGAAAAGCTAGCCAACACTTCGTCCCGTAATCGCGACGTATACCAAAGCACGCACCTTTACATTCGCGTGCCTCACAAAACGCTTGCGTTGTTCTAACCGAAATACACAGAACGAAAAATCTCTTGTAACATGAAAGACGACTACGAGATCGATGTGTGTGATGTTACACTTCGCAGCTGTCTTTTTTGATTCTGCAGATGTGCTCGAGCGTTGCGCCATCTTGCCCGCTTTCGCCCAACTCTGCACTGCCCATTTCGGCGTTCAATTTAAAATTGAAAGAATGTTGTAACTGTTCTCAAATAATTCTGCATTACTACTATTGTATCGAGTACACACACGTAAATAATGACTCTAATTACAATTTTCATAAGTTTTATATTTATTATGTAGCTGTATTTTATCCTGACTGCTAAATAAACGAACCGCATGAAAAAAATTTTGCGAATTATTTTTAACAATCAAACAATTCCATCAAATTTTAGTTTTACGTGTACGCGTGTATGCATGTGCATATATAATATAAACGTTAAAAATAGAAATGACATTTGAACTGATATGTACATACTGTTGTTACTTACTATGTAAAAGATTCAAACGATGCAGTCACTAGTGTATGCTAATTACGAAGTTGTGAAGGTGTTGGTTACAGTTTGGAGAAATGAACGATTGAAAAACATGTAAATTTAGTACATAGTAAAAAAAACTTGCTCATAATACGTTTCGTTTATTCGTACGCTTCTACTCTACCCTATCGGCTGATGATTGCCGAAGCAAGATGGCGACATATAATGTTCGATTGGTCGTTGACCCAAACCAACCAATTCAAACAGGATACTATTTTTTGGAATAAATGTCACATATTCTGTATAAGAATCACCAATATTAATTATAATTACGTAATTTTTATTTTGGTATATAAATTACCGAAATACTCAATTCGCGAATATACAGTTACAAATAAAAAATTGTGTTTATATACACGTACAAAACTTCCAAAAATTATAAACTAATATCACAAAAAATTATGTAGAACAAAAGTTAATTACAGCGTTCTTGCTTCTGTCCACAACGTAAATTGAGAAAAGTGATGTACAATTAGTACACATTTAAGTATAGTAATAATTAATAAATTTATCGATTAAAAAATGTTGCTTTATTAATAACTCCACTCCCTTACATGAATTAAATCAAATACATTTTATTACGTTTTACAGTTATCGCTTTTTTCGATACTCCTCCGTTTTATACATGTATACATGCGGCTTGTACACATGCATATAATATGCATACACAAGTATTAAAATTTTAAGAATCGTAACTATTTCATTTTCATCCTATTATATTTTATTCAGTAACAAGACGCATTAATGTAAATAAATCTTTCTTATGTATTTTACCTTCTTTAAACTATCTCACTAGAGTAATTACTTCATAATACGTACTTGAGATTAACATATTACTTAAAACTTCGCATAAAAAAGTTTTATGTGACTGTGAAGCACAAAGAACTGCATAAAAGAAACTTGTACCTGATAAAAATTTTCTAATTTCTTTTTTTTATTTTATAAGAGAAGTGTATACATTTTTGCAATTTAATTGTAATTAAGTAATTGTATGTGCCAATATCGAGTTAAAATATTTTGCCCTATAGTCAAATAAATCTAAATATTTCCTAAACAAAAATACCACTGTATTTCAAAATTTCTTAACATTAATATTTTTTCTACACTACTTTACAAAATGATATTGTTTATTTCAGTACTTATGTCAATATTTCAAAGAAAAATGTACCTTTACCACGTATTACTTTTTTCCAATTCATTAAACACAAAAATATTTATACTTGTTTCGTTTGTTATGTTATTCATTACAATTGTCTACCTTAATTTTGAATTCAGAGGTATTTTTCCCTAAGATTTAATTGTGTGTGTATGTGTGTGTTTGTGTGTTGTACATGTATGTAACAGTTCATAATAAAGTAATTCACGCGTATTTAATGTCAAAAATTCTGAGATATACAAAGTAGCCTTACCTTTGCGGTTTATGTAACTATCAAACAATCTACCTTTCTGTACGTAGCAAACAATTGTTTTGTACCAGATCGTACTGGAAATATTCACATATTAATATTTATGAAAAATCGATGCTTTTAAATATAAATCTAAAACTTTTTCCTTGCCACGTATTATACATACGTGATCAGAATTTTTGACCTTTATATATATTTACAATATCCAGGATACAAGCGCATACATGTAACGTACTTTTAAATTTGATACTTTTTTCGGCCACAGATTTTTAATAATTTAAATTTGAAAAGCTCGTCACTATTTCCCAATGTAAGTGGCTTGCGAATTACATCAATTGTTTTATTTTAATTATAAGTTATATTAACAAACAATTGTAAGCACAACGATTATTCCATAAAGATATCTCCAATTATTCAACATTTAATAAATTTCAGAAAACAATTATGTACAATTTTTCTGCATAACAAACTTAATCAAAGAGAAAAAAGAGAAGAAGTTGGGAAATGGAGACAAACTTCTTTTTCTTTACCTTCAAGGGCATTTTGAACATACATGATTATGGAAGAAATGTACGTAGATCAATTAAATAATTACTTCGCAAATACACTAGACAACATACAATCAACATAGTGATATTATGTAATATGAAACGCAAGATGTGGCATAATGGAATGTACGGTTTAATGTTTGACAAATTATCTTCGTTTATCAATGCATAATTGCATATCTAATTCTCTATGTCATTTTCTTAAAATTGAAAAAGATATAGATTATAAGCACAAAGTAAGTTTATATATAATTATTTTCAATACCGTATAGAGCAAAAGTAATTAAGTGGTTATTAAAACAGCACGTCTTTTGTACAGCAAAGTTTAAAAATGAATATATGACTAATTTATTTGATTTGTTATCAAAATTGTTAAGGTAAGTTTTGTAAAATGACAAATTTTTTCCATACTCAACTTTGTATTGAATAGAAAATAATTCTACAAATACAAGAATTATTATAATTTATTTATAAAGTACACTATCATGTAATTAACTCGTCTCTTGGCCTCGGTTATTTCTATGTCCTATTTTATTTAAAAAATTTGATTAGTGTACCTGTGAAATAAATAATACCAGATTATACAGAAAAGATAAACAATTTCTACGAAAGGTATTCATTACATCAAATTCATTAAAACATAAGATTTTTTTCTAAATTGTTACATGCTGAAATACGAAAGTACACACTACTTATATTCAGTAGAAGAATTCAAGCTTGGCAATCCTACTACAAAAGTATCAATACTTTGCTTTACAATACAACATTTGCTGTTTTTTGAGCGTTCTAAACATAGAATAATCATGAAAGTGTATAAATCACAGATAAAAATATAAGCAATATTGACAGTTGGATTATCATAAAAGGCCAAGAGAAAGAAACATAATAAATAAGTTTTAATCTATAAAAGTGAGCCGTTCTCAAAGTAGAGTCTTCTCACAAGCATACATACATACATACATGCATACATACATACATACATGTATGTCTGTGTGTAACATTACGCAGCGTAATGTATATTTTACTGATTTTGGTAAAAATCTAAATACTGATGTCTTATGACTTTCGAATAACGAGTTCACAAATAATTGTTTAGTATTCATTTTTGATTTTAATTTCGCAGTAATTACATTATCAGTTAATAATATTTATCAATTACATTATACGTGTAACAAACAAAAGTATATAGATTTTTGCCGCATTCTAATTTATATAATTATTATAAATTTTCTTTGAGTTATTAAATTTTACTTCGATTATCCATAAAGCCCAGTGTAACACAGCAGTACGTGTTTTAAACCGTTACTTTGTTCAATCAAGTTTATATTTTTCTTTCGAATTTATTTACAATACATGATTTTGCATGTTTATTTCATAATATACCAAACCACATGTAGTTCAAAATTTTGTTGTATCAAAAAACCAAATTATAAGTAATTGAATCATTCTTGTCTGTTACATGAGAAAGTATAAACCTTGCTCTGAAAACAGTATAAATGCTACGTTATTATCATTTAATTACAAAAAATAGATTCCGAGAAAAGTCAAAATGTTTAAATTCCATGCTAACACAAAACTTTTCGTGTCAATTAACTATTGTTATTTTTAACTTCCCGCCAAGGTTGGTATAATCTAAAAGTTATATAATTTTATTTACTAGTAAAATTAACAACTTAAATATAATACAAAATATGAATTCAGCAATCTGCACAATGTAATTCGGCATTCAAAAACATTAAAAATGTCTGTATCTAGTCAATCATAATTATAATTGTGTACATGTAATCATGATTTAGAAGGAGCATATTTTTATTTTTACTGATAAAAAATGCTATCCCACTATCCAACCCTGCGCAATGATCGATGTTTGCATTCAATCTAAACTAGATTTAAAACATTGCAGTGCAAATCAGTTCGCGCTTACGTATCTTTATACGCGTATGTATATATGTATAGTATATATACATTATATTACAGGTATCATTACGAAAAATGGTATCTCGCGCTAATCTACTCCAGCAAAACCTTGCGAGCCTTCGATTGCTTTTATTAATTTATCCCTGAGTTGCTGATAACTTTCGTACGGTGGAAGGTCTATTCGATTAAAGCTGAAAAAGAACAGGCCATTGAATTTTATTTATGAGTACTATTTTATTACGATATGCAAGAAAACGTGAATGTACTCACCACGTATGGGCTCTAGGATAATTTTCAGGCGTGCCCCACTTCTCGATAGTGAAAAGCTGAGGCCCATTACTGCCATATAATTCCTTGAAGCCATTCATTGGCACCCGAGAGGTACCGGTTACAAACTGCAATAGTCTGGCTCTCATTTCGTTATTAAATGACAAAACTACACGCCAAAACCACTGTACGGTAATGTGATTCGCATGATAATCTCCTTTGTACAGCGTGTACTGCTTCCAGTCCCTAACATCTATATGTTGAATGCCACACATGAGCAATTCCAGTTCATGTTCGTCAAAAATTTTAATTAGAGTTAAAGGCACTAATGCGCTGAAACCCTCGAGAAAAGCGTTCATTTGCTCCTGTACGCGAGACACAAATCTCCATTGGATAACCAAACTTATGTACTCATCTTTATTTTCTTCTACCAACGGAATGTTTGCACCGTTGTGCTTCAGCTCTCTCTGCGATGTATGCCCAAAACTTTCCTCGTCAACACAAAACGTCAATTCGAGCTCGTTTGGATCATTTTCTTTAATCCACAGTAAAGAATTGTAGTATTCCGAATCAACACTTTCCATATCTTTTAGGTCAATTGTTTTTCCCAACATCATTTTGTAAAATGGTCGAATAAAGAAAGCTACAAATTTAATTATTTTCACATTATTTGTATACTATTTTTTCGAATATACATAAAATATTTCGTTAAACATCTTTTATAATTTTACCATCTAATAATTTGCCATGATATACTGCCATTCCAGCAATACGTCCAATAAATTTGAAGTAATTTAAGTGTTCCTCATTACAGAGTCCAGAAAAAGGATTTATTTGAAGAGTGTAGTTGTCCCTGAAAATTGGAATAGTTACACTTGTTTTTGCTTTATTGTTTGCAAATAAATTTTTGGTACAATAAAATTGTTACTTACATTGCCGAATATTCGAAAAGGCCATAATAAGGATTAAACATTTCTTTGGATAACAGGAAAAACCATTCGCGTGCAAGGCCTCCATAATCAAGACCGACTTCTCCCTCAAATTCAACCCATAGTTTCGTCTTAAGAACCTCTACTCGATTAACTGAGCTGATTATACGGTACGAATCCTCTAATATATTGTTTCGGCCTACTTTTATTTCAAATTTATTAGGCACATTATTCTGAAAAATATGAAAAGGCCTTTTACATATTTTACATGTTATATTCAAACAAACTATATACGACAAATCATACTCACAGGTTTTCTCAACTGTGACTTCAAATATTCATATTTACGTTTGTAATCCCTAGAATATGGAACAGCCTGCAGAAAAAGCACACATTTTTGAATTAACACTATAAATAATGAGGACTTAATTGTATAACTGTAACTTACGGGACCAGCAATTTGTGGATTTGACATACGCGGATCTTCCCACTGAGTTGTTCTTGTATCTTAAATAATGATTTTATTAGAAAATCGTAGTGAAAAGCAAAATTAATTGCTTACGAAGTGTTTTTAAAACTGTAGGCTTACTATGATCAATGAAAAATGTTCGACCATCAGTATGAACTCTTTCCTCCCAACCTTCAGGAAGAGGTCCAAGTTGATCCATGTCATTTCTCGGAGTTGCTAAAGGCGTATTATGATATGGCATTGGGCTTGGTCTCCCTGTTCTTGGATCAACCCAAGTCGTTGCTCTTTCGTTGTGATCGATGAAGAATACACGGCCATTCGGAGCCACTTGAGAACTCCAACCTGGAGGAAGACCCTCCTTGTTTGCCGCTGTCTGTCCCGAATTCGGACTCTCCAACTATTAAAAGAAAAAATATTGGAGATTAAAAGAACAATTGCTAGAATCATTCAGCATTGAGGAAATTAGTTGTGATTCATATAACATTCGTGTATAAAACAATCTGTAGTTCAATTCATTGTTTTATAGGTTTTGAAAATCGATAAGAATATTACTACATCAAATGCAATATTTTTTTGCAAAGTAAAGATGCAAGAAACAATGTGGAACTTTGGTATTACCTGTTCAGAAGATCGTCTAGACCCAGCTGGGCTATCCACATTGTCGTCGCTCTATGAATATATTATAAAAATTAATTGTAAAAAACTAATCTAAAGATAAACGAATATGTAATACATGTAAAATGACAAAGAATAATGCAGAACAACAATAAAACAAATTAAGATGTTAATAAAATTTTGGGTTAAAATTAAAAGAATAATCTATTTTTTGAAAACAACACTTGAACCGACCACAAGTCAAATGGCAATTTTTTGTCAAAATTTCTTGAAAACAACATTATAACAAAACCATTTAACTTTACAACGTTTATTGAAAAATACATTGAATGTTTTTTCAATATGTATTACTCTCTTGTTTATTATCTTCGAGAAATATATTTAATTTGACCTAGCTACTGTAGCAGGTCATTTGACCCACTGTGGTAGAAGTAGGCAGACATGAAGGATGGGCAGGTTTAGTGTTAAGGATGGTGCGCTATTATATTCAGAGATGTACAAATAACAAAAAAGTACGGTAAGTGTTGATGTGCTTCGAGGAATTCCAACTAATTAACAAAGCATCGCGTTTTCTATCAGATATTTATGTCTGATAGTATTCTAATTATAACAAGTAACAATTAAGTAAATTTAATAATACATTGTTTATACAATACATTGCAAGCGCTATTTATGTCACAAAATACTATGAATAAAACATGCAGAAAATGCAATAATGTACGAACATCAAACTGAAATATACCTGATCGTCATTTTCATAACCATGCTGGTCGATAGAAAGAGTAGAGTCTGAAGAAGCATCTCCCACATCCCCTCCCACACCCCCACCCTCATAATCCCCAGCATCTGATTCTTCATTCTCCGACATAGGAACCTCATTATCCTTACACACATGCACAATATTCCACATACTACATGCTTTTTTTGGCTAATTATAATATGTACTACGTATATAGTTTTAAACAAAACATAAATATTACTTATAATAGGTCAAATATTATTACTAATTTTGTGTATAAACAAAAATTTTTACCAAAATATGTAGTCATTTTCTTCAAATTGTTAGGAATGGTGATTTATGGTTCCTACTGTAGTTAATATTGCATGACATGTATTTATATTAATACGTTGAAATAAACTATTAAAAAATGAAGAATAACTATTTGGTCAGTTCTAGATGTTATGGTTTCATGATGTCTAAAGCACTGAAAAAGCAGTAACATACTTTTTTTACGTTACCTGACTTATAACTGAACTCCTTTGTCTACTTTCTGCATCATCTACACTAATGTGAAACCGTCTTTGAAACTCAGTGGCTGCTGTATCCAAATTTCTTTGTTCCTGAGATACTCCACCACTTGCAGCCACATTTCTAAAAAAATTATAATACTGTGCAGACAACTATTAGAATTTGATTTAAATATTTCTTTATAAACTTTTGCATACACCGCTGTTGGACGTTCCCACTGTGTAAAGCGGGCTATGTGATTCACATAATATGTCCTTCCATTTGCATCTTGTCTTTCTTCCCAACCAGGTGGCAGTAATCCATTTACCATAACAATCTATAACGAAAAAAGTAAAAATAAACATTTATCTGTTTACATTATTCAAGAGCATATCATAAAAAGGAAAGTACGTAAATAAAAAAATGTCACAAAAAGTACCTCAGTAGGATGTTCAAGTGGACTATTATTTGATGTAGGTGTTGGTTGATCGAGTAACTCCCAACCTCCAGAGTCCGGCTCATTTTCTCCTCCCTCACCAGTATCAATGATAGGGGAATCCGAAATATAAGCATGATATATCTCTAAAGTACCTTTCACTCTCGATCTCATACTAGAATGATTGCTAGGAAATGAATGAATTATCATGTTTTTATGTAAAGGAAAATTTATCTTTGAATATCCAAATGTTATATCACATTACATAGATGTTAAAATATAATTTTAGAGAAATATTAACTATATGCGAAATAAGTTTGTTTATATTTGCTTTTGTTTACTTTCTGGTATAGGATATTTAGTATAATGAATATCATGTTAAAGAATAGTAAACATAACAAATATATCAAAATGTTACCTCCTTGAACGAAGAATATATTGCTTAGTTGGAATAGTACGCCCATCTTGCTCTTTGGGTAAATTTATCAGAGTCAATTCAACCATTCCTAAGAAGTCATCCCTTGTTAATCTGTTTTCATCAAATACCTGAAGTACTAGTTTGTGTTCCATTGGCTTTACCTGTAAAATTCATGAGAATATATTAACAATAAATCATAATTAAGACTCTTCAAAACATAACAACAAAATATAAGAAAATGTTAATTATCACTTAAATTATAATCCTTTACTACAACTGTTGCATTCCCACAGCTTTAAAGTATTTATTTCCTTATTTTAAAGATAATATTCAGTTAGGCAAAGGTATATGGAAAAGCTACAAACAATACTTACACGAAATATAAATTCTTCCTCCCAAACAGGATTAAGCGTTTTTTTCTTTGTTTTTGTGAGTACGGAATCCACAATTTCATTTCCATTGATAGTGTTTAAGTCAACCCGTACATAAGGATCACTTGCACCAAAAATATCTTTCTTAGCTAAATGATGACCAGCAATTACTTTTAATCTTAACCTGCTTGTAGGTTCATCTCTCTAATAAGGAAATAAACAAGATATTAAATAAAATTATTTCTTCTGAGAAATTATTTGAAATAATAGATTTTTTCTCTGCTGATATAGATTTAAATTATTTACACTATTACAAATATACCTTGGTACATTTATCAACAATAAATATAGTTCATATTAATTTTACATTACATCAAGAATAATCATGAAATAACATAATGATAATCTATGATATACTTAAATACTACCAACCTAATATAAACGATGTATTGATCTTATCTTATGAAATGTATAATTTTGACAGGTAAAGGCAAATATATGACAATCAATGAGTTTATAGCATTAAGATTTGGCAGAAAAACATTGTAAAAAAATAAATATATTTATGGATGAAATAATGTTTACGAATCAAGAAAAGATATTCAATGCATTGCAAATTAACAATTTGTTAAAAGATTTATTAACGTTCAGTTTACAATTATCAGATAATTTCTGACAAGGAATTTGTGCAGAGGCATGTTACAATGCTTATTTTCTTAAACAAAGTACAATATATGTAAAATTGCTGTTACTGCAGTGCCAAAATACGAATGCTATGATAAAAGAAAACAAAAGTAAAGTTGCGCATAGCAAATATTCGAGGTAGAACTTATCACTGAAAATCCAACCTCTACTTGTCAAACTGTCAAAGAGATACGTACGCCATCCCCATCGACGCCGGCCGTCGGGTTATAACCGTACACATGTTCCTCTGCCATTAACGAGACGTTTAGACCAATTTTGTATAACTGTTGACAACTACTTATAGAAATTGATAAGATTCAGAAATTCTTATGTGCCATCCAGAAACCTATTTTGTCTTAACCCCACTCTCGTCCATAAATTACACGAACCAGGCGGATATGACATACACATTTCAAAGATGGCGACCTTCTTTTTAAATCTTTCAAAAAAGAGTAGTTTCCATATATTGATAAGAAAAGGGTTTTTCCGTTTAATGAAGAACTGATTATAGATAAAATCTTTTTTATTTTATTTATCTTTATTAAGTCTAATTTCGGGTCTTATTTTAAACAACTTCGTGTATATTAAGTATCATACTTAATAATAAAATTCTTAAAACGTACACAAATATTTGAACTAAGTTCTTAGTAGAAATCGTTTTATTTGCACAGCGCATAATTTAATTCAACGTAAATCGAGTTTTAATATTATGGAATTTGGAATATTAATAAAACTGCCTTTAGAAGGTTAACTTCACGAGCTTAATTTATCGGAAGCCATTGACTGTTCACTTAGAAAGTTAGTCTTACGCGGGAATCACTAAAAAAATTCTTGTTCGTTGGAAAAAGTTAAAATACGGAACATTTGTATATACATTTGACTGTCATTCATAGTAATAGTAATTGAATGCTTAATCAATCAAATTTTAATGGACAAAATATTGGGGAAATAAAAACAAGCTACGTTTGGAAACGAAATAGTATATTTTGCTTTTGAATGAGACAACGGAAATTGCCATGAAATATCAAATAACTTGAAAGTTCATGAAAATTTTCATATGCAAGAATTTCTCACCTGATGTATAACGAACTTCCTCAATCTATTAATATAATTTTGATGACATTTGTCATTAAATGTTATTTGTATGAAATCGTTCAATACTCAAGTAGTATATCTTCTCTATTTAGGTGATATTCATTTTTATTAAAATAGGTAACATCAATTGCGTGGTTACTTCAATCACGTTTATAGTAACTTTATTGCAATTGTGTTAAATTGATGAAAAATCTATAAACGTAGTTTTTCGAATGCATATATGTAATTGATATTTTTCTCAATTTTACGCACCAGTGGCTCTGACAAGGAGAGTCTATGAATTCCAGAATATGTTTGTTGCACACCAGATGATCTTTGTTGAGCATCCCAAGTATATGCTCGACGTCTTTGATGTGTTGCATTCACGTCAGCGTATATTGGATACGTCAGCGTGCCTGGCATTTTTTATTCTTATATTTTTAAAACAATAAATGTTAAACACGAACTATACTTTTTCACAAGCATTGCAGATGTTCTTTACTCTCACTTATTTAATGCAATGCAATATTACCTGTAAAAGGAACTGAATTAAAACTATACTTTTCTGTACATATACGAATGCCCGAATGAATTTCAATTGTAGTTAGCATTGTTGTAAAATGATTTTTATATCAAACATTAATATTATTTTTTACATTACTGTTTATTTTTTAGCTATTAAACATAATTTGTAAACTTATTCGTTAAATAAAGACATTTAATGAAATTGTGCTACATTTTCGCCGAAATATTTATTTCACTTTCGTAGATTAGCTTTTAAGTATTTAATTTTAAGATTATTTATTCATTTCTATTCCAAAGAACGCATTTTCAACCAAAAGTATAAGGAAATTCCGATCTGATCAAGGAAGTGACACCCTTTTCATAAATAGTTTTTTACGTAAATAAAAGAAAATGTTGTTCATTTAATTTAACCATATGCTACAAACTAGTGTAAGCTAGATGTCCGCTTAATTTGATATTTATATATCATCCAATATATTTTCAACTTTTTAAGTTATAGAACTAATCTCAGTCAATAAAAGGCAAATGTAATTCACTACTTAGTACATAAACAAATACGCTCACATACTTATACACATCCGTGTAAATTTACATTAGGAAAATTTTCACTTTGTTACTCTTCCTTACGAAAACAGTTCGACACAATTACTGAAGTACACATGAATAATATTGAAAAAATTCACTACAACTCTCAAGATAAGAAGAGGTTGTCTTAAATCACAGTCAGATAAGAAGTACACTAAATTCGAGAAGTGTGCAATGAAAAGTTGAGATAAACACAAGACTATGAGCTCACTTGCAACAATGTAAAAAATGTAATCCATTAATAGCGATAAACTTTGATGTACACTTCACGATACCCAGAACAAAATAAAACGACATATTTTTAATAGACCGTTATGTAATTTGTATTTTCAAAATTATCAATAAATTATTATGTTGATATAAATTGTAATAAATTATAAATTTGTGAATTTTGAAACCAAATTAAGCTAAAATACTGAATGAGTTTTTATTGTCATTATCACAAATTAATTATATTTATTTCATATAACGTATATAATTGCTCTAGTATGTAAGAAATCATGTAATAAGTACAGGCATTAGCGAATGTAAAACTATTAATCCTTCAGTCGCTGTACCGCTTCTATCTCTATGCGGACAGTTGTACCTCGAAATGAACGTGAATAACATTAAAACCGTGATTGACATTTCGATGGTTTTTGTTTCACATCACTCAAATATGAAAACATCAATATTACGGCGTTCAACGTGAGATAAATCAGTGATCGGCTATAGTGATATTTCCTTAAACGTTGTCACTCAAAAGAAATCCGCTACAATGGCATTTCGTTCAAAAAGATGGCATAGAGGAAAGATATAGTGGCTTATGGTTATAACAGGATTCATATGTAAAGCGTAATTAGTATCTAATGAATGAAATTATTACAAAATGTTTTTTTATACAATTGAAAAAATTGAGAACACAACTTTATGCTACTTACATCTCTCGACATCTGAATAGTAAG
>JABFPT010000116.1:16441-38364 GCA_022817245.1 Nixonia krombeini | reverse complement strand
CTTGATAATATATAAGCTTAGTAATATAAAACAAAGTGAATTATTATATAGTTTTATGAATTGGTATAAAGATTTAAAAAATGATGTTTATGGTAATTTGCGCCTGATTTGACTAAAATGTCTACTTTGATGATATCTCTAACTGAGTTATACATAAAACTTAATAATAATTAAATTACATTTGTTCTTGGCATTTATGTTGATTTATTCTTTTATAGTATTGCCATGTTGGACGTCTTTCTCATGAAGTTGGCTGGAAATATAAGGCAGTGGTTCGTGCCTTGGAGAATAAGAGGCGGGCTAGATCTATTGTGGAAGTTCAAAAGAGGGATAAACTTAAGGTAACTTTATTTGACATTTCTGTTTAAAATAAATTTATATTTTCTTGAAGCAAACATATTTAAATTTTCTTACATATGCTTATATAATTCATTCATAATTACAGAAACTTACCAAACAAGCTGGGGAGAAAGTTTCGAAATCTGTTGCTCCATACACGCAACTTATTAACAGTTTTGGATACAATTAAAATATTTGTTATAAGGAAAATAAAACCTTATAAGCATTACAAATTGTATTTCTATTTTTATGTAAAAAATTACATACGACCAAAACCAAACCACTAATATTTTATTTCTACTTCCTTCATAAAGTTTAAAACAATTATTTTTTTAAATAAAATGTAACAATAATTTATATATATAAGAAATATTTCAAGTAATATGACCATTATAAAAAATGATGTAACATTTGTTATAATAGTACATATAACTTGTACTGTAGTAATACTTTCCATGCAGAGAGTATCTTGAATGACTTAGTTCACGCTGTGTGCATTTGTTTATATTGATCCATTAACGAGGTGATTGATGGTTACTGGTAACTGATTTGGTGTGAAAGTAAGTTTTTACTATGGTGTCCATATGGAATGGATAGGAAAAGCCACAACGAGAAGGTATTAATATTTTGTTTAACGAAACATGAAAATTAATCATTAAAAGTGTATAGTACAATAAAACTATTTTATTTTTTATAATGTACTCTGTACAGGAAATTGGCAAATACTTGAATTTTTACATATTTAATATTAACTTTCAACTGAGTCGACTATATACTGAACTGTACCACCTTTATCATTATAATCTTCATCATGTACTTCACACCCTTCTTCGTCAGCAGAACTTTGTGACGATACTGATTGTTCATCATCGTGTTGAGTGCGATAATTTCCAAGTTGAGAAGGAAGATTTGCTCCCATGCTGTACAACCCAATTTGTTGTGCCAAACGTTCAGCTGCATGCTTAGCTTGTATTTCCTAAAATAATAATAAAAAATATTATAATCACAATGTAAAACTTTAACATCATAATTTTGTTTAACAATAAAAAGTATTCTGTACAAAGTATCATATTTTAAAAATTCATACTTTCAATTTATCAGCTCTCTCCTTCTCTAACTTTAAAGATTCATTGAGATTTAATGTTTTCATTGCTCCATGGACAATAGGGGGTGGCGTAGCTGCAGTTACTTCCCAATGTTTGTCTTTCTTTCGCTGCTTCTCCTTTTCAGGATCGTGTACATTACTTTTTGTTGTTTTATAAGGCTTAAATGGTTCTCTTTTTTTCTTTTCATCATCTCTGTTTGGCTTTTCAACTTTACCTACTATATATTTAACATGTTCGATTTCTAGTGGGTCATCTACATTCAAAGATTCCACATCTTCCAAATCTTCTGATTTGATTAAACTTTCTTCTGGAGGGATATATACAATTTTTTTCTTATGGACGCCACTTCCTGTGGGCTGCACAAGTACAACAATGATTTATACATATTGAAATATACTAATTAAAAAGTATAATAAAAATATTCTATATTAAGTTGTAATATTACTAAAAGTTTACACTTTATGAAAAGTAAGAAATTACATATTCTTTGATAAATATTATTAGAAAATTAAATTTTCTGTCATTTATGATCAACCTGGGCAAGTATTTTTAATGGATCTGTTTCATCATCTGTGTCCAAGTCAACAATATTTTTTGATTCAAAGTTTTCGGAATATTTGCCAGTCCATTCCAATTCACTCATAGCTGCTTTACCCTGAGATGCAATATTTAATTTTGATAAAAGTTTAGTAGCTTGTTCCATTTGATCTTTGTGTTCAATTTCCTTTAATATTTTTTCTCTGAACTTCATTATTTTTTCTCCTTTATCAGGTAATTTTGATAGGAAGTTTCTGTAAAAATCATATGTATTGTTATAATATTTGTACAATATAATGTCACATACTACAAACAATCAAAAAATGACAAGGCAAAAGTTTATATAATAACCTTCTAATAGGTGTAATTAAATTGCAGCATTAGTAATGTTGTTCAAATATACAACATATATGTATAATAAAATCTAACAGCAACATTTACATCTTTCAGACTACGACATATTAAATACATAATTTAAAAAAAAGGAAATATTAGTAATTAACATCATAAATAGACCACCCTGTATAATTACATTTAATACATATAGAAAAATATATGTACAAAAGATAAAAAAAGATATGCAAAACTCTTGGATATCTTTATAGAAATGAAAAGGTGCACTTCAATTACTTGCAAGAATATTCCTGCATTATTAATTATAAACTCATAACAAAGGCTATAAAAGATAATTTCAAATTATTTGTTATAAATCACGGTAGTCAGAAAATAATAATAAAAGGATAAAAAATAATGTCGTGAGTAAAGTCATAAAATACTATTTAAATTTTTGAATATATTATTAACTATTCAAATGTTTGACATTTAAAACAAATACCTACTTATTTGCAAGTAAATTATCCTGCCTTCGCAGAATTTCTTGCAATTGAAACTTGTTTTTTATCTCCAAATCATCTATGTAACCTGGATTTTCTTTTTTAGATGGTGGTGGCAGTTCACCAGGTATTTTTTTAACAACCTTCTTTAGAAACATGATTTGGTAACAGAAATCATGAATGTTTGAAAGGGCGCGGAAGAAGGTTAGGAATATTAAAACAAAGTTGGCGCGATAATTCCTGCTTGTCAACAGCTTTCAACATTTGTATACAATAAGAAATATTTACATACATGAAAAACTGCAATATTTGCAAGCACTTTTTGTTACAATGTATTTTGTTTGTAGAAATAGTGAACTTCGAGATCAAAACAAACCGTATCTAATTTCGAATGTTGGAAGAAGACTTTGTCCTTGGCTGTCAATCGTGTCACAACAACGAGCATGTCGATACGATATGTAGATTCCAACCTCCAAGATGGTGCTTGTCACGTAAAAATTGTGCGCAAAACATTGATGAAATAATTCTGCACAGCAAGCGCAAATGCCTTATATTTCGTAAGTTTACAATCATTAGTGTTACGTTCGACTCTTTATGCAGACAATTAAACAAATTTCATCTTATGGTGAATGAAGTCAGAGATTCGGGCGATCAACATTCCGTGACATCACATGAAGATCGAAATTATGTATATTTTCGTCACCGAAAGTAGCAATAATGACATCTTGTAATGATTAGGAGCAGATTTTTTTAAAATTCGGTAAAACTTGGAAATGACTTGCAATGGAGGATCACCATCTGCTGGTGAATGCGCATCGAGCACCACTTCTATGGAAAACTGTTCGATTATCACCTGTAGGTTTTATTTTTACTAAATTGTCAGTGTTACATTTTACTTAAAAAAATATTCCTATATCGAGGAAAAGTATGCTGTCTTCATATAAATATTTGTAGGTGTTGTCTATTATAGTGGAATGCGCTCTAATTTGAAAACTAACCTCTTTGACTAATTGATCTTTCAATCTTCTCTTGGTAAAAAATGGTACTTTTCGTCTTGATAAAATTGTATAAAAGACTGATAAACAACTAAGCATACCTTTTCTCTGTTTGATATAAAAGTCGCATTTTTATAAATTATTTTAAATAAAAGATGGTAATGTTTATAAAAGAATGTTTTGTATTGTAATTAATTTAAAGAAACAAAATTTACAGAATTACCATTTATAAAATGGTATTTCTGTTTACCTATAATTTAATGTTAATTTTAATTAAAATTGTATGCATAATTACATATTAATGTTGTTTTTCATTTAAAATATGTCATTAAATAGAATAAACATATGGTACTTAATAGTATTTATTTATATGTGAGTTTTTGAAGTACTGTTAAACATTATTTATTATAGTCTTGTATAATGTGAAATATGATAAACCTTACTAACTGAATAAATACATAGATTGTTGCACATATAATACAAACAATAAAATAAACAGATGCAGGGGATCATGAGCTCTTCAAGTCTCTGGAAAGTAATCTTGTTAAAGTCATCCCGATGGAGACTGTAGAATGGAGAAGGTCTTTTAGCAGGCCTGTTAAACAAGTTAGGGTTCGAGCTACCTTTGTACCATTTTCACGAGACATCTTACCAAGCAAGGAAGACTGTCATCTTATCAAACAGCCAATCCTTCACATATATTGGAGTGATTGTTCTGTGAGTTATTTACACAAAAAATTTATAATTTATTATGGTAAAAAAATGACAGCTTAATATGTCCAATTACATTTATATATAGGATGTGGATGTGTACAAAATGTCACTCAGAGAAAAAATACTTGCATGGCTTAAGACATTAGCTCAAGAAAATATCCAACATTGGATGATAGTTTTGGTGGAAACATATGATATAAAAAAGAGTAACAAATTACTTCCCAGAACTACTGTTTTAGATAAACTTCGTAGTGATTTTGCATCCAAACATGGAGATAGGTACTTATAAACTTCATCCACACTAAGGAAACAGTTTCTCTTACATTCCCAACACAGATTTATTATTTGTATACATTAATTTTTGTTAATATTATTTTCATTATCAGATGCATATCAGTTATAAATCCTATAAAATCAGAATCTCGTTCCGCTGAATCTTGGAGAGGTTTGATAGCTCGTATACGGCATTTAACTCTTACTGCATATGATAAGACACTGTTGACGTTTGGAGAAATTATCCGGGACCATCGTGAAAAACGAAATCAACCCAGCTGGAATTTTTGCCACTATTTCCTTCTGCAGGTATTTTATTTTCATATATAACAGACTTGTGGCATAGTTATCATGCAATATTGTAATATAATTTGTATTATGACATTGAATAACTAATTTAGAATTATACTTACATTCATGTAGGAAGAACTAGCATTCGTATTAGAAATGTTAGGACTTTACGATGAAGCTTTAGTACAGTATGATGAACTGGATGCTTTGTTTACACAGTTTGTACTCAATTCCACAATTGGAGGTAATTTATAAATTCATCGATAGATGAAAAATTATTACTGTTTTACAAAGCACAAGGTGTATATTTATAATAATACGTACTTTTTAAGGTGCCCCTGCATGGCTAAGCTCATTTCAAGGTCCACTGAATAGTTGGGAAGGTGTTATTTTAAATCGTAGCATTGATAATGATTTGAGGCTATTATTGGCCGAATGTAAGGCTTCTTTATTAGATTTCAGAAGTTATCTTTTTAGTAGACAGTGTGCAATGTTATTATCACTTAACGAACCGTGGGAGGTTTGTATTTTATTAAATAGATCCTTATATTATCCATTATAATTGTTTTTTCATTAGAAGAAAACACATTAAAAGTATTTGGAATACTCCTATATTTAAAATATTTTTATTGACAGGTCGCTCAACGCTGTCTGTCATTTGTACATAATACTTTAAGCGAAATAAAGATGTTAGAAGTACAGAAACCAGAGGGTTCAGTTGAATGCTGGGCTTTTCTTTGCTGTTTAGAGGTTTTACATGCTTGTCAGTTATCGTCTTCAAATATAGAAAACAATGAACAATTGGATTTGTGTTCACTTCACACTGCTAGTCTGTGGGCTCTTGCAAAAGATAAGGTAATGTCTGGTGTTTTATTAATCAAACAAACTACTATTTTATATAATAACTTACTTTATAATATTTTAACGATTAATTTGTACTTCTGCAGTTAGGAGATTTAGGAAAATTATGTGGCCTTATGCCGGGAAATGAACCGACTAGTGAACAATTACACACAGTTGTTTATTTAATTGCTGGTATGGGTGACTCAGAGTTACAAGAATCTGGACAACCTACACCTACGGATAAACTGAAAGAGGCACTCTCTTCCAAAGAAGCCTTCCAGAAACAATACTTAGAGCATGCAGAATTAGCTATGGGGACATACAAATATGTAGGTAGAATAAGATCTGCAAGATTGATAGGAAAAGAACTAGCACGTTTTTACGGCGAACTTGGTGAAAATCAGAAGGCTGTTGCGTTTTTACTTGATGCACTGAAGACTTATACAACTGAATCATGGTCTCATTTGGCTGCTCAGACTCGGCTAGAATTGGCACAATGTTATAAGAGGATGGATGATGTTGAAAGGTACACGAAAATTTGTGCCGCAATAGCAAGTATGGACATACTACATGTCACAGTGCGTAATACGTACCTGGAGGAGATGTTGGCCTATATGAAAATGTTGCCCTCTCCGGAACCTTTGATAACAGATCTTGCTGACAGTTTTACCATAATTTCTATGGAAGTTAATTTCGCAACTGAGAAGGTGATACAGGACTGTATAGTCAGCATAGAAATAAGTATTCGATGTTTAATGCCAAGACAAGTCACGTGTACCCTAGCTTCTGTGTCCATTGAAGAAGTACCACAACCTTCTGTACCTGTTATGAAGAGAAAGGGACTGAAAAATCCTTCAGAACCTCAACCTGAACTGTAAGTATCTTCAAATAATAGAATTTTCATTAACATAAAGTATACACGCAAATAGGCAATTAACAAATGATATTCTGAAAATAAATAATAATAAAAATTATAAATTATATAATTGTATTTTCTTTATAGATTAACTAAATGCATTATTGAAAATACAAAGCCAAAAGATCCATGTCTAACTAAAGTGTCAATATATTTGCATTTGGATTATAAAGAAGATAAAAGTCTTAGTTCCGCTCGAGTTGCTAACGAAGTAGTGAAGCAGCCCGTGCAACGTTCTGACAGTACAAAGCACAGAAAACCATCTGTGAATACAAAGGGTGATTTCAATAAAGTTTTGACATGTGTTGAATTCATGTTAAAACCTGGTGTAAATACTTTCGTAGTTACGCGCAAAGCCGACCAACCTGGAATTTACAGAGTTAGTCAGTTATCGCTCATCATAGAGAAGAAGTTAGAATTTTTATCCCCAGTTCTGAATCCTCGGTTATGCTACGAAATAGCTAAAACACCAGCAAAAATTTCTCTAAAATGCAATGGAGATTTATTAGCTGGCTTAATGCAAGATATAGAACTCATTATTTCTACTGGAAGCGACAGAATATGTGAAGATGCAAAATTGAAATTTCGAACGTCCAGAGGACTAACTATAGAAGCGCATGGAAAAGATAAAACTTTAGTTAGAGAATTGGAAATACCGTTACCGTGTTGCGATGCATTTCAAACAACCACAATACATTTAAGAGTTTTTGCGGAACTGCCGCCGAAGAAAGACTCATCTTCTATGGAACATAAAGTAAATTAATAGTTTCGAATTGTTTGTCAAATATAATATTACAACTGTAAAGTTATATGCTGTCTGCTTTCTTATTATAGCTTAATATACAATGCCCTTGGAATACGGAGGAAAGCATGCATCTGCATTTTGGACCACCTTTTATGTCAATTATGAAATTGCACACAGCGAGAACTAGAAAATTTATACAAATTTTAGTAACCGGCCTCACGAATCAACAGTTACAATTAACAGACCCACAATTAATTACAAATACATCTGTGGACGTTCAGTTAAAAAATTTGAACCCTGTAGCTGGCCAAAAATTAATGATTTGTAATGGCATTAGTTTATCTTTCATGTGGGAACTTGAGGTGGGAAAGGGCGAAAAGTCAAAGATGCCAATAAAAACGGATTTCTGTGTAAAATACGTTGCTATCAATGATATCACACATAATTCAATCAATGACGATCCGCTGCATTTAGAGAAGATGCGGCAAGTAGAGGAAATGAGCCATCTTTATAAGTGCAATTTCGATGTAATGGACTACACAGTGAGTTATTTGCATAAATGTTACTTTTGTTTTCCTTTTTTCAATGTTTGTGTTTGCTTCTTATCACAAATGACACTTCTAATTTCTTTTTTTAACTGATCACTAAAGCTTCGGCTTTATTGTTTTTAAATATTTTCTGAACAATAAAGAAATGCTTGTTGATTTAAACGTATTCATTAATTTAAATTTAACAAATAAGCAGAGAAGTGAAGAAAAATTGCAAGGAAGTAAGCAAACGAAAATCGAGCATGATGTGATTAATAAAAGTGTTCATAATTTCCTATGGTGGCAACATTTTTCAGACCTTGTTTATAGTGTCATCAAAAGTAGAGCCTGCTGGGAGTGGTGGAGAATTTTGTCGTGCAGGCAGCATGTGCCACTTATGTCTCACAGTGACACGCATGCTTCCCGCTTCCGGTCCCAATCCTCAGCTCATGTACGATGTGTTAGCTGATCAAACCATGTGGGCCGTGTGCGGACGTACTGCCGGTATAATATCACTCGAAGACGATTATGAGAAACAAAGTGTTACATTAGATGTGATGCCTTTAACAAGTGGATATTTACCTCTACCTATTATCCGACTGTCCCGTTACATTCCGGCTCCAGAAATAAAAAACGGTATGGTTGTTTAACCATTGACCATGTTTTTTTTATTTCGTATCTATATGCAACATTCCTTATACCGTCTCTTTTTACTAATGTTTCACTAATATCTTTTTAGATATGTCTCGCAAGAATGATTTAGTTTCTGGACCAAAGCTTGAGCCATTTAGCCCGGGACAAGTGTACAATGCAAGCAAAGCTCAGCAAGTTCATGTCTTACCTGCTCCGTCAGAATCAAGTTAAATTACGTGATACGTGTTTTTCTACATACAAATTGGTGAGAAAGATAATATTCTGATACATCTATAAGAGATACAGATATCTCGACTGTATTTATATAAATGGTATTCTTCCCAACACAACAGATAAAGAAAATACCGCAACAAAATGCCTTCATAATGCTATAAAACTCGTTTCCTACTCTGCCATTAGAAACGTAGTCTTAAGATGTTTAGGTGACAATACAAAATTTGTACTTGGAAAAGATATAGAAAACTTGGAGAGCCAGTAGACAATTTATTTCAACTGCGGTACATGTATTCATTACTTTTCTTACACAAATTTATAGTCAAATGCTTCATATCCTATTACTATTACTACTTGACGTGACAGGACTAAAATTAGAGATGAAATTTCGTATCAAAAGCCTTTCCCTGTTTCTTTTTTGCAGTTGTTATTTTATACATCACTTTGCAGTGTTTATAATAGCTTATTTATTTACGTACTTTGTTTTTAGTCTGTATTTATGACATATAATGTTTTATATTAAAAATGGAATTTACGTTTAACTTACTAATTAAATAGTTTATGATGAGTAGAGGAACATCACAATTTCAACTTTAAATATATTATGAAATATATTTTATTTGCGTATTCATTACTCAACATATTCATTTAATGTTTTCTGCATAATATTAAATGGAGTTATATATTGTACTCGAATATTTACTTTATTTATATGTATATACAGTTACATACTCATTTTTACATCTATGTTATTGTTATCAGTAGTTTCATTTGTTTAAATAAAAGTGGTACCACTTTTATACTACATTCGCGTATTTTACGTAGCTGCATGATATTGTGTGAGTAGAATGCAGGATAAAACACGATGTTCGTTCCGCTGATGAGCACTTTAAGTCATATGATCTTTTCCCATATTTAATTTCTCACAATTTTTTGTAATATACTTTTTCCAAAGAAATATTGCTTGTTGTTGGAAAGTTATATACAATACGTCAAATTGATATAATGAAGCTATTGCGAGAATAAGCAGTTCATTATTTTATGTATTTTATGCTCAACAAAACTAGAGAATATATGTGAAATGATTTATGTTACTTTTTCATAATAATGCTTCACTTTAAGATTTAAGAATACTAAAAACTGATTTTGTATTTAGTAAAAATAGTGCAAGTGGATTTTTTAAAACTGCAATAATAATCCGTATAACGGATATAAGCTATAATAAATATTAGAAATTTTATAACTGTCCGTTCACGAATCACTGTCTAAAAATATTTTTTTTACGTATTCTTCAGCGAGATGCTGGCATAATGATAATTGTCACAACTTTTAGTAAATATAACAGTTACTGGTTATTATTATAATTTCAATACTGTTTGAAATGATTTATAAATATCTAAAAAAGAAATTAACAACATCGTAAAATGGAATTAGGATACGTTAATTGAACGTATTTACATTTTTTATAATTCACATAATTTCTTGCACAGTAAGCAATGTACTAAATCCATAATCACACTATTTTCCATTACGAAACAATTTATTATGATTTTTGTTAAAAATGCATTATCTAGCTTCCGTACATTTTATTATTTATTATTTCAGATCAGAATACGAAAAATGAATAATCGCGTGAGTGATTATTTTTAGGTATACTAGAGAATTCAAAAAACATATTTCGTGAAACTTCATATTAATTTTCACAAATATGTTTACATTATTTTATTTGTAGAAAATGTTCCAAATTATAAATTAATAATACGTGTAATATTGGAATGATTATTTTCAGTATGTATAATGAAAATAATAATAATAACTGTTGCCATGCTATGAAATAATTGTGTTACAGGGCTTTCTAAACTATCAGTGTAAATAATATTTACATTAGAATACTCATGATAATGTTCATGTACTATGATTTAAATGGGATAGACTTTGTAATATTGTAATATACTAAATATATGTTGGAAGTGCGTACTGCACTGTGTATACACAATTAAAGATACATCACTAAATATAATGTCATATATGAGTATATACATATGTTTAAGACATGATATAAAAATAAGTAAAGGATATAAAAATGCTAGTTTTCTAGTGAGTATAAATAAACATGATTTATTATTTTATATTCTTATTTTTTATTTATATAATTTCACAAAATAAAACCTCTTTTTAGTTGACATTATACGTTATATAATTATATCTTTATAAAAGTACATTTCTTTTACTTGTAATTGATGCTATTGTTTTATATACAAATATTGCAATATTGATATGATTTGTATAACAATGTGATTGTATTAAAAAATAAAAAGTATCACATATTACATGTCATATAACATACTTCAGTATTTATAAAAAAGTGTATTCATCAATTAATTAATCTGTCAATATAAAAATTAGAGATTCAAAGACATACTTTCTTACATGGTGTTTACTTAGTATTCAACTCCTCATGTGAAATGTAAAATAGAAAGTAGTAATTTAAAAGTACAATTTTACACGAACATTTTATTCTTATTTTCTGTTAATTAATAATTAGTTTTAAAATATATAAAACAACTAGTTTCCATTTTATGTAATAATTTATCTTCATAAAGAATGACGTGGTTCTAACGGAACCAACGTTAGATTATTGAAAAGAATATTACATAGAAAAGAAGATTCAGTACATTTATTCAGTACAAATTTTGAAAAACAACTATACATGATGATTTATCTTTTTTGTATGGGAAACCGAAAAATTCTAATCAACGACATTGAAGTACGTATGAGCGTGAAACTGTGGAAGGAAAAAATAATTTTATAAATAATTAACATACTGTGCTTCATATGTCCATTGACTGAGTTCTACCAACAAAATTTTTATGTTTAATAAAAACAAAAAATAATCATAAATAGAAACTCTTGTGTTAAATAAACAGATCTCAAATTTTAATAAAATGTAAGATGTTTGTATTTTCATTAATAAAGTACAAGTAATATAGGCTAAGTGGAAACCTGGGAACGCTCTCTTTGGATAATGCAATAAACACTATTTTCAACTATTCAAAATGCAAGATAGCTTTGTACATAAACATATATAAATACTATAAAAGAATTAAATGATAGCTGAAATAATGTAAATAAGAAATGTAGTTTTATTTCAGTCAAATGGAACTAAAGGTTTCGTCTCCAAAAATGGATAATTATTATATTATTATCAAAGAGAGTTATTTTTAAGCCACTTCCGAATTTCTTCGATTAATTTATCTATAGGTATTTTTTTCTCAATTCTTGTTTTCACTTCTCGCAAGATAACTTCACCTTTATCCAATTCATTTTGACCAATAATTATTACAAGGGGTATACCACTTTCTTCACAGTATTGTAACTGATCTAATAACTTTGGACCTTTTTTATACGACTGTTCGGCCTTAATATCGGCATTCCAGAGATCAGTTATAAATTTAATTCGCTCCTCTTGCAAATTTTTATGTGCAGATGCAACAAAAACTTCTGTTTCTGTTGTGCGAGTTTTTATTTCCCCCTTAGCTAACTTAGTTTCTAGAACACTAAAAATGCGTTCCACTCCGAGAGAAACACCTACACAGGGTACTTTTCGGTTTTTCGAATCAAACATTCCTACTAAATTATCATAGCGTCCTCCTCCTGCGACACTACCGACTTCAACATCCTTACCTAAAAGATTTAGGTTTATAAATTACATTAAATTTTACATTAGTATTTTAAAATATATACAGTAACGTGATCTTTCGAAAATGACAATATGACAATTAATTGTTTGTCATATTAATGACAGCATGACAATTAATGATAAAGTAATAATTAATTTGCATTACTTATTGTAATAATTGTTTGTAATTTAATTCTTAAATGAATGTATGCTAAACTGATAAAAACTTCAGTATGACATTGCTATTGAATAATTAAATTCGTTGCAATTTTACATATCAAGTTAATTGAATTAGATTACCAGTTAATGTTGCTTCATAAATTACACCGGTATAATAATCCAATCCTCTTGCCAAACTTATGTCGAAGGAAACATAATCGCTAACTTTGTAGATGTTACAATATTTGAGTAATAATTCTAAAGCATCCAATCCATGGTTGGCACTAACTTCTTTTGTCAAAATAACATCTTGCCGCAATTCATTTATCAGTTCCGTTCCACCACGTTTTGAAACATATTGTCCAATTTTGTCAGCAACTTCTTCATCTAGTTGTTTCTCTTCAACCATTTCCCTTTTTACTTCTTCCCATGACAATTTATCCAACTTGTCCACTGAGGAACAAATGGTGCGAAATTTATTTTGTGGAACGCCACAGGCGGCAAATATTCCATCCAAAAGTGATCTGTGATTCACTTTTATTACAAAAGGACCCAAGTTTAAACAGCTTAAAGCCTCATACACAATGCGAACACATTCAGCATCAGGTAGCATTGGATCATACTGTCCAGCAATGTCAAAATCCTAAAAACAACATTCCAATGCATCAGTAAAATAAATATGTCTTTTAAAATTGTTGTATTGACATAATGTTGTAACTACTTACACATTGATAAAACTCTCGATATCGACCTCTTGTCATAGCTGGATTGTCTCTTCGATATACTTTAGCTATGTGGTACCTCTTGATGGAACTGATTTTGTTCATGGCCAAGTATCTTGCAAAGGGAACTGTCAAGTCATACCTCAAAGATAGCAGTTCACCACCTTGATCTTTCAAGTCATATATTAATTTTGAATCTTCACCATATTTTCCTGTTAATACTTCCTGCAACATAGAAATTCACAAAATTTATTTTATTGATTACATTTCTACTCCCTGTATACATATTTGACATAAAAATAAATGAAATAATTAATTGTCAAACATTTATATAAATATGAGTTTCTATGTGTGAAAGAACCTTTAGTTCAAATACAGGAGTGTCTATTGTTACAGCACCATGGCGCTTAAAAACAGATATTATTTTCTCCAATACTCCAAAACGTAGTGCCATTTGTTCAGGACCAAAATCCTGTGTTCCTTTTGGTGTTTTGAGAGTGAATTTTTTTGTGTTATCTGCATTATTCTCACCCAGTTGGGCTTTTAGTTCCAATAATTTAGCCACTTCCACAGATATCTGTAAACACTTTATATCATAAGTAAAAAGCACAATACATTTCGTAACATAGTACTTTTTAATTTTCTTTTATCTGTCTTTCTTTATGTTGCTGCTCTGTTCTTTTCCCTTAGTTTTTTATACAGTATTGTTTTACACCATATAAAACAGTATGACAAAAATTTCAATTTCAGCTTTTGTCTATATTCTTAAATATTATGTTTAAAAACATATGCCACATTATGTAAATATATTGAAATAAATTTAACATTGCAAAATTTTGTTTTTCAAATTTTTGTTAGGAATGCAATTATATGTGGTACATCTTATAATTTTATGTGATTTTATTACAGACAGAGAAGCTATAATATACAGTTATTATTTTCTTATTCTATCAGAATTTCAGTTATGCATCACTTAATCCATAGTTTCATAACCATTCATGCCACTTGTATTTTTTTGCACTATAACATTCATTGCATGTCAATTACCAGTGACTGTTGTACTATAATCATAAAGTTTGTGTCAGTATTTATACCAACATAATGCTTAATATGTCAATGCAACTATTATAAAAACCTGTATTTATCATCGTGAAAGAAGCACATAACTGTCCACCATACCTGATGTGCAACCGTTGATGCATTACGACATTTTCCAATAGTAAAGATGAAATTTGTATGCATCAGACGAAACATGATACGTGAGCGATAAATACAGCAACCAGAACAAAAGACAAAAGTCCACTTCAATCTTGATTATCTATTTCAATTTCAAACTAATCGAAATAGTGGTTACAAATTTATAAATCAACCAGCTGGCACATGACTGTCACAGAAACATCCTTGGAAAAAATGAAACAGTTCAAAATTAATCTTTATACACATTTCTATAATGACACTTATATATAAAAATTTGTAAACTATGTTTTGTTGATAAATAATCGTTCTGTGACAGTATTATAAGCAAGCCAGTAAAATTTGTTTTTTTTTAAATTTACATATTATTTATATATGTGTATGAAATTTAGATGTTATTAATATAAATCTGTTTGTAAATGTTCTAGTAAAACATGTTATTTAAACAATATTATACAAAATAAATAGTGCAACTTCAGCTTACAATTTTACATTTGAATATGTTTACGAGAAGCTTTATATTTTTTCCTTTCTCATTGTTATCGGTTATTAAAAATAACTTTTTCCATAGTTATTCATTACATTTTAAATGATGCAATGGTGTCTGACATTTGCATTACTTTAAAGTAATATTAAAGAAATGTGAGACGGAAAATCTGAAAAGAACTCCTACAAAAAGGTGTGAAAGCGGAACAATATACTTAGAAACACGTAACTTAGAAAACGTGTCACAAAAGTTTTGCAACAGAATATTTGACTAATTGATATTGTCATGTCCATATGCGACATTTGGGGTATAAAAGTATAATTATTACACCGTTAATTATTTACCTTTTCTTTATCGGCTTTTTCAGCTTTCAACGATCGCACAATATCTCCTTGTTGTTTTATCTGTTGTATTAAATTCACATCACAGTTATCAGCCATGGTATTTCACGGCACGAGTTGAGATTACTGGAAATATAACGTCTGCTCTATTTGCATGCCTTTGTGACCAGTGATTGTAGACGTATCTATAGTTTCTGTCGCGAATATAATTTACCTCCACTACTGTGCATCCGCCTTGAAGCGATATCGTGAAAAATAAACATTCTAAGAGATTGGACAAAGTGTGCCGTTCTCCGAAAATGTGGCAACTATGTTTCAGGCAACGCCGTGTCAATGGTTAGTATTTTGAGCATTTTGAACCAACGATTGCAATAATGATACGTGAGCATTTTTAAACTTTTTGAGTATATTAAAAATATATTGTGAAACTATGCGATTTGACTTGTAAAAAATCCTACATTATAAATTATAAAAAATATTTATTATTTTCTTCTAATACCTTCTTTCCCTTTCGATGTTTATTCATGTGAAAATTAAAAACATTTAATACTACAATTAAATAATTTTCATAAATCAGATATTTATTTATTCCATAAATTCGTTAAATCATTAAATATTTCCTATTGATAGTAAGTTGCGTGATACGATGTTGCCACGTATATCTCAAATGGTGGTGAACAAAGATAAATATCAGAAATGAATTTATACCCTAACGGTGTGGTTTTGTCACACAATGTCTGTTATAAGAAATGTAAAAAAGAATGATAAAATATTTTAACTTAATATTTTCGTCATGTTATATATTCCAGAATTAAACTTTAAACTGTCATCTACCAAAATTCAGAAAAATTCAGTTATTGCTGTAAACGTAGTTACTAGTTTAAACCACAGAGGGTAGTGATTTTTAGTCGTGTTTTAGAACGAATACTAAATGTGGACTGATGTGTCACTGACAGCAGTTGATGATTATTTGTGTTGGAAATGGTTACTCCATTTTATCAAAAATAGGTTCAATGCTTATAATATAAAGTGAACTAAATTTAGTATTCGCATTACATTCCGTAGTAAAAATTATTTATATACCATGACTTATGTGAATTCGTGGGAAGAATTTGAAAAAGGAGCGGAGAGGTTATATTTGCAAGATCCTATGAAGGTGAGATATAATTTTCATTTGCTGTGAATAAATACGAACAATTATAAAATCTTATTTAAGAAGTTCGAAGTCTTTATCTTGCAATTGTTCGCATTTTGTTCTTAATATGGCTTTTTATCCAATGCTATCCGTTATTAGTCAAATGTACTTGTTGACTTAAAAATTGTAAGAAATAACTGCAAATTTGTATTCTGTTATTATTTATGCATAAACTTGTTTAATTTTATAGAAAATTAACCTTAATTTTATGGCTTTTTATTGTAAAACTTATATATTTCTTGTTATATAAATCATACACTTCACTATTAAGTTAACGTGGTAATTTATATTTTTTTTTAATAATTCATTAATTATATTTTTCAAATAGGCACGATACACCATGAAATATTACCATAACAAGGGAGTTTTATGCTTAAAATTAACCGACAATCGAACTGTGAGTATATTAACTAGAATTTATTTATACCAATTGTCTTATAGTAACTTTACAGTTAAAACCTTTTACTAATAATTCAATTTTTTATTTAATATACACACATATATACAAAAATATCTATAACCTTAGATTTTTTATCATATTTATCTGTAAAAAATGTTAAAATAATACATGCAATTTGTATTATTCAAATGAATACTATTCCTAAGTTTATACTTGAATTAAACTAAATGTTTGAGAATATCAATTCATACTTCTTTTTGGGACATGTAAATAAGTATACACTGAAAGTTGTTAATCTAAAAGTTAAAATTAAAACACTTGATAACATGTAGATCATTTCCAGTGTTTACAGTATAAAACGGAAATTGCTCAGGATTTAAAGAAGATGGAAAAGTTCATTGGAAATTTAATGCGGCATATGGCATCGAAGGACAGTTAAAATTGTATGTTAATGAAATATAAAAATGTGACAATGTGCAAATACTGTTTGACAATTTTACATTTGGACCAAACGAGTTTTAGATTATAGACATTAACTTTATTGAGGTATAAAAAGTTTTATGTGAATATACAGTATGTGCATGGAGATCCGTGCGATTTCCTATTATAGTTGGCTCCTTACTTTGGGTGGCTCCTTTGTCTTCGTGTCAGAGTTCTGCAACAAGTGGAATCACATAACATCTTGTTTATTATATAAGTAGCACCAATTATGGTCTTTCTACTTATGAACAAAGTATAATTGAATGATCAATAGTGAATTTTCTATGTTTGCATACAATTGTGTGATATGATTAAACATTACAATTTCAACAAATTTCTTTTGCACTATTAATTAGTTTTGTATCATTTTACTAATAAGCATTTACATCAATTATAAGTATACAATTAGAATGGGTAAATATTTTTTTTTTATTTAATATACTTACGATATGATTGGTTGGAGAACTGCGTCCAAGGTAGCATCTGGTGGGTACATTTCTTGATTCGAAGACATTCTGTAGCATCCTTCTCTTTCTAATTGCCTTTGCGTCTATTTACAAACAAAATACAATATTATGAAACAAAAACTTTCCTAAATTATAATATTAAAGTACAATTTTGTTCTTAATAATATTGAAATGAATATGTTCAAACAAATTTGTTCCCCATCTTTTAAGACTAATATTATCAAAGAAAGTTTTTGCTTATTTTAGTTATAAACTAAAATTCGGTTAATATAATTCAATTTGTACATTAAAAATACGATAAATATTGATTTCAAATATATAATTAAAGGTAATTAATGTATAGGTAAAAATGCCCTTATATTGAACAATTTTCGATTAATAATGAAAAAGTGTATTGCGATTTACGTATTTTTAAGAGCACATGGTTTAGATACAATTACACGAGTCTTTTGTACAGTTACACTACATATTGCCACCTTACTGCATTTTCGCCTCTTTTCCACATTAATGTTGAAAACAATTTTATATTATAAAATGTGTTTTGTTTTGTCAGTTTTTTAAGTATTCACAACTTGTCATTATTAAAACTATTCTATTTCATTTATTTATATTAATGCTTGTATAGTGCTGTGTGACATTGTACAACATGTAATTATAATGATAGAACTTTTATTTGTTATATTGTAGTAAAACATGTTTTTGATTGAATTATATTGTTTAAGTCTTAAATTGTTTTATAAGAGACAACAAGTTGTAAGTTATTAGAATTTGGCAATGACAGAATAAGTGTATTATTCACTTTGTTTTCATTATGTTGGTGTTCAAAAGACGGATAGTCATATTATTACAAGACAAGAGATTTAGTATCCAAAGCCTTTGTGCACTTTGCAGCAAAATACATCGCTAGTCGCTGATTAGTGAATCTATAAAAAGCGAGGAAAGTATTTCTATTACACTAAAATACGTATAATCAGACAAACTGCAAAATGTTATCATTAATACCTTAATACGTAATAATCGTAATGTATGGTAAAAATATAATGATAGCCTAAATAAAGAATATTATCAGTGCATTAATAAAGTGTAAAATATATTTGTTATATTATAAAATGACTGAAAATTTCTATGGTAATATGAACTGTCCGTGTAAATGCCAAAGAGGGCTATTATTTAAGAATTAAGTAAAATGATAAAGCTTCATCATCTTTTTTCCAATAGTAATTTTTTTTATAATTCAGTACGTAGTAATTAATTTATTTCATTGCATTAAAAGTTTTTTTTGTAATATTTATTACATATGTTACAAAATTAAAATATATTCATCACTCGTTAATCAAAAACTTGGAGAGATGTACACGTCTGGTCTATTGTAGCAATAAATAAATAATTTAAAAAGCGTTATCTGTCGCGAGGCATTCATTAGGCTGCACAGAACCTAGTTGAGAAGAGCAAGCAAAACAGAATACGTACTACACGAGTATGTTTAGTGCTGTCGGCAGAACTTGAGCAGCAGCTGGAAAAGTCCTGCGGTGTGCTTTCGCCGAGTCCACTGTCCACGTAACTGTCTATCAAGATTCTGCTGTTTCGAGCATAATCAAAGTCCCTCCTCACATTATTCTCGTTTCTAGTATCGGGATAGATCGATTCGACTCGACCGGCTCTCATCGTCGACAAGTTACAACTTCCGTCGCGACTATGATGAACGGGTCTTCTTTCTCTTTTGCCAACAGATCCGATTGATCTGAAAGTGAATCCTTGACATTCTTGCGTTCGTTTCCCCCTCATGTTCGTAACGATACACTTTATTCAGTGAAGTAATCACATTTTACCGAACTTATATCTCATTTATTAAACAGAGTCAACGGTTAGTAGAGCTGTTGTAGAAGATTGTGAACAATTCATTTCTAATTTTTTCACTTCTTCACTTACCAAAATGTCGATCTTTGCTTTTGTTTAAGTTTACGACAAACAGAATTAGTTTTCATTATTATACAGAATTGAACGATGAGAAAAAATGTTAAACACAATGCTCACATTTGTTACACAAGTTCATTCAAAATTTAATAGAGAAAATGTAAGAGAAATGTCAGAAATGAATAAAAATAAAAGGTCCGGAAATGACGATAAATTATCCAAAAAGTTTCCTACAGTTTATTGGAATCGGCTCTATCGGCGTAACT
Organism: Nixonia krombeini; assembly: GCA_022817245.1. Lineage (NCBI taxonomy): Eukaryota > Metazoa > Arthropoda > Insecta > Hymenoptera > Scelionidae > Nixonia > Nixonia krombeini. The sequence goes on along the minus strand of JABFPT010000116.1, from coordinate 18,074 downwards.
AGTCTTTTTTCTATTTAATAAATTTGATTTTTGTTTCATTCTTTTCTTAAAATAAAATCCGATGTAATCGCTTTAGCGCCTTTGAGCGTACATTGAATTAATACCCAGCTTCCTACGTAAATCCTCTTTGCAAGATACGTAAAATGCAAACCCTGGTGTAAAATGTACGTGCTTCAGAATTGGACACAACCAATTACATACAAAGAAAAACGAATTGCAGAAATAATCTTGTTTAAACATCAAGGATCTTGCAACAAAACGGGTTTTATACTGTACGATTTGAGCGGTGTATAAATTTGCAGCCACGTGGCTTTTTAATTATTCGTTGGGCAAACGCGGCATCAGTGGACAATTCGCTTGTCGCATACATTCAACAGTCTTGGAAAAACCCAGTTTTGTCAATGACCGCGTGTGTTGGTAAAACTACATCGTCGTGAATCACACACTTTGGTCAACCGTGGAACAGCAAAAGCAACATCGGATGTCAGCCAGGAGACAAATAAACAAGTGCAACAAGCCGTTAATATCAGTAATTTATTTGGAGGATTGTGTCTTCATGCTTTGAATAAATAAGAGGAGCGCATGCTCATCCAAACGAAGTAGCTAAAAATGTACATGCTCGGAATAAATTAAGACGAAGAGAATGAGAAAACAAGAGAGTTCATTAAAAATAAAATAAGAAGTAAAATAACCAACGGACGAATAAAAAAGGGAGAACAAATACATGCAGGGGTCGCGCTCAGACAATAACTACGGATCCCGTTTCATCCTCCAAAGAAGGAGGATGACTCTGGATGTTGCACGCCGTCTTGAGATCATCGTACCTAGGCACGGACGCGTCATCGTCGTCCAGGCGAGAGTTGCTTGATTGCAAGCTACACTGCATTGCCATTTGCGATTGAATTACTGTGTATGGGATTTCGCGGCGTTGCTGCTCGCTCATCCCTGTTGTGTCGACTAGGCCAAACTCCAAGTGCCTACAAATCATTATTTGTCAGTTCTGGGCTTACTGCATTCTACAGTTAAATTTTTCATTTTTATTATTTGCTCTTGTAAAACTAATTTTTATGACACAAAAAAATTATTTATTATAATTTACATTAATCACATTGACAAGTTGTTTTGTTAACTTATGATACCTGCAAACTCTTCCACATTGAAGCAATAAAGACAAGAAACAGAAAGACATTTATTTAATTGTCATAAATTATAGTTTAAACTACATGTTTAATGTACTATTAAAAGAAAAAACTCACTTTCTGAGTTCGTCAGGTAAATGCTGCTTCTGCGATGGGCTTCTATGTTTGCTCCTGTGCCTTCTTCTAGGCTCTGTATGACTAACCTATGATTAAATAAGGAAATCAGTACAAAATAAATTAACAATTAACTACAAAATTACAGAAATGTATTGAATGAAAAGAATACAACTCTAATTCGCCTTTATTTCCAATTACATTTATTTGCATCACAATCCAATATTATGAGTTATGTCTAATTTGTCACGTTATTAATACTTACGACAGCTCTTTGTATTCCTTCGCTTTTTCGTCTTTGCGCCTCCTTCCATTGAGGTTCTGAATCGACAAGTTCATGCCTACTGTAACAAAACCAAATCAATTAACGAAACTTTCTT
>JABFPT010000115.1:5612-22396 GCA_022817245.1 Nixonia krombeini | reverse complement strand
TTTCAGTTTGTATAATACTTTTTAGTTATTTACATGTATGAAATTTGTGTGCAAAAATGCATAATCTTCTTATCAATTTCGTTTCCATTCTTTTGGATGTGTACTTATTACAGATTTTTTTGATTGCATCTATTCTAATGGTATAATATCTTAAATACAAAAGGATGTCCATTATTCCTTGTAGTGATTTCACAAATCATTTAATCTAAATCTATATAGGGATCTAAAAAAGATTTAATATTTAAGCATATCACACATATATTAAGATTTACTGTCACATAGAAGTACATTATAATCTGATGCACCTTTAAGAAACCATTTTTGGATTTAACTGGACGAGGAAGAAATTATAATAAGACAAGAATTGCAAAAGAGACTTTTTATAAAATAAATAACGTATACATGAACACCGTTACATCGTAGTTCAGAATTGTAAAATAAGATTAACATAGGTATTCCATTGAAAAATGAACTCGCAATTCCACAGTATTTTAATTTGCATTGTTCTGAAAGATCCATACACGCTAAAAGGCACATTATAACTACCAATATTTCAACGTGGTTACAAGAGTTTGTATCTGTCATTGTTGACAATCAAATGCGAACGAAGGATTTAACTGGTTTTAAAAATTCAATTTAATATTTTAGCACTTAGCAATTACCTTCGTATGTATAAATTGTTGTTTTACAGTAAATGTTAAGAAAGAATTTGATAAATAGTTAATTCTAACAACTTTTTGATATGAAATTGTTTATTACTACTTTTACTCACAACGATGTAATAAACAAAATAAATGCAATGTAAAAGAAATATTAATCAAAAGAGTAAAATTTTGTTTCATTATGGACTATTTTTCCCTTTATGGTTGTTAAAAATATCTCAATCATGGATTAATATCTGCATATAATAATTAAAAATCAATTAAATAACCAGGAATTTAGTTAATAAATTTGTTATTTGATAGTAGAAACGTTGGACATGTTCTTTCTTACGTTTCAAATCTTCTAAAGTACAGTCTTATGCGCTACGCTGAAAGTTACTTAGTTTATACAAATTTTCTATTACTAGCCAATTTGTTTACGAGAGCATAATCTTGATAATCATGGAATGTGATAAACTTCCTATATTCTATGAACTGTGGGAATGTTGAATATTATTCAGTCCTGAATTTGAAACTCGATCGGACGTCCTATATGAATAATAGAATGTAACCACGCTGATTGGTGAGGAACACACCTGCTCTTATATGTATACACACGACGGGATAAAATGTCGATTCAGAAAAGTGATTTCGTTAATTGCTTCATTAGCTATTTTTAAATATTGTTGTTATGCATAGTACGCATCTTCCATTTGAACGAATTTACATACATTATGATTGGTTGCATTTATTAAAATAACTCAATGTTCATACTTTATAGCAATATTTAAAGAAATATGCAAATATTAATTATAGAGATAATTGTTAATGTAACTATTTATTTTAAGTTAGGTAATACAATTGTCGAAGATGGTATTACTTTCAAGTTACTTTGACCGTCCTCACACGAGTATACAGTTACTTTAACAATATTTAATGTCCACTCCAACACAAACGTTTTAAAAGAATTGATTAAGTTTATACATTCACAAAATAGAATTATCAAGCAATTTATCACGAAATTAATATAGAAATAAACAATTTTTACAAAGTGCAGTTTTCCGGTTACCTCGAAATCACTTTGAATCGTCTATTACACTAATACGTTCTCGCAACGCAAATCAAGTGTATATATTGCATCTTGATCGGGACAGAATGACATAGTATCATCGTTATTTTGTTTTCATATCTCTTGCGCTGGATTGCCCAAAGTTGTAATGTTCTATCGTTGCTCGCATTAAGGATGGAAACAACAAAAACACGAGCACCTAATTTACAACTCTGTATAGGCTCTATAAATCATTTGAATCTCAAAAACATTTAGCACCATTGTCTTTGAAAAAAATACATCTTTTATTCCCTTGTTTATCACGACTATTAATTTTTCTCTTCTACTCGGGCAATCCACTTGTCAGACGGATGATTTACCGATACCACGTTCGGGTACCATAGCAGTAACTTTAGTTAAATGAGGTAATCTATGATTCCTTTTTCAGTCGTAAAATCAGACATGAACAATTCATAGATACATAAATCAACGTACTCCCGTAAAGTTTAATCAATGAAGGGCAATTATTAATTTCTAGCTAGTACTTCGAAAATATTTCAACTCTTGATTTTTCGGTAAACAACGTGTAAGAATAGTAATACTAGTTGCACCTGCAAAATAACGCAATAGAAAAATCGCAGATTATGTAGGAATTTTCGTAAAAAAAGATGAAAATGTAGTTTTTTGATTTAAAGATGAGCCAATGGAAAAAGCTGTAAATCGTTGTATCCACGAGACAATTTTTAAGGACAGAATTTTTTCATTTAAACATGACTATTTATTACAACTTTATACAATTACGCATAAGATTTTCATGAAGTTATCGTAATTGAAATTAATTTCATTTTTATTTTGTTATAGATCATTATAAATTATTTAATTATTATTATGTATAACGATTATACTCAACACGTTTTTGAAATTAATTTAAAACATTAATTGTTTTTTTACTTTAGATACGATAATGCTAGTCAAGTTAAACATACGTTGTTCATTACAGTAATAAATATTTTATAAATCAATGCATTTTATTAATAAAATTATTATATAGATATTCATTCAATAAATATCTTGCGTACCGTACATATCAAGTAAAATATTAATAATGTAAACATTTGTCCCGTTGGAATTACATAAATATAACATGCATACATTTAATTGATTATCGTTACTCTTAGTACATAATGTAGAAAAATATTTGTATTTGTGTTAAAATTTGTACAAGTCAGCATTGCACATGGTGCAGGAGAGATTAATTCATTCCTTCTTATTGCGTTATTTTGCAACACTACTTATAAGTATATGTGTGTATGTCTGTATGTATATATATATATATACACATATATATAAATACAACATGCACACATATATCGGGCCACATATGGCAGCGCTAGTAGGGCACTAATCACAGGGCTGCGAAGTTATGAAATGTATAAAATGTAAATTTATCTAATATAAATAACAATTCTACACAAACATTAGTAAAAATAGTAGCATGTTAATTTTACTTTATTTCTCTAATTTTAGTAAATTTTATAACAAAACCTAATTTAGACAGAATGTTAAAATCATGCTTATTTTTTAGAATAATGCAGAAGTTGACTGTATAATTTACTACTTTGGCAAAAAAATAAAATTTTATTGATAATAATAAAAAAATATCATAAATGAATTATTGAATATTTAAAAAGTGCTGGGTATTATAGACATATAAAATATATGCAGCCCTGACTAACCGTACTATAATTTAAAACGACTCTAGAAACATCAATGTCCGAATAGGATGTCATTTACCAATATTCATATAATGTGTTAAATTCTACTTCTTAAAAAGTGCGGAGAACATGCTGTAAAATCAACTCATACTATTGATAAAACAATATCTTTAAGTCAAATGTCTGGTCAATCGAAAATCGTTTTACGATCAAAGCCTCATACATATTGTTGATTTTAGGAAAAATCTTATTTTATAACTCGTACTTTTTATTTTTTAGACTTCTTCAACATAGTCAGTAGTTATGCCAATGGTGAAGTTTGATATACTTTTTTCCACTGTAACGCTGTCAAGCTGAAAAAGAACATAATTTTAATTTTCCATAATATAGCAAGTTATAATGGTACAGAGCTCATGCACATTACATGTTTTAATTATTTTACATCTTTTGCTGCATAAACAAATTTTGAAAATCCAGTTTTTGTATATTAACATTTATGAAACTATTTTTTTCTAGCATTTTGTTAAAGCAGTTTTTTTATACATAATTTATACTCTGGTATTACTATATATTTATATACTGGTATTATAATATGGAAGTATAAATTAAACGACGTATTAATGAAAGTGTAAGATGTAAAATGTAACTTTTAATATGAATTATAATTATGAATTGTGGGCGCTATTATTGCTGTATAATAATAATAATAGGTTCCATAATACTTTACTTGTAATGTATGTCAATTCGTAAATATCCAAAATGTAATCACTAGCAAATATTAAGACTATATGAAACATAATACATCATAATGTTCAAATTTTGATACATTACATAACAAAAATTAGGTTATTTTTGATGTTAATAAAGTCATTGATTTATAATGTAAAAAGAAATCCAAAAATAGTTTATACTTCGGAAAAACGCTTAAGTTCATATAACTTACGCATGATGTGCTGAGTATTTCATCAACTTCAATTTCTTCACTTATATCATCACTTTGTACATTTGTAGATAACTCTTCTCTTTTAATTTGTGTATTTAAAGCAGTATCAGATCTATGTGTTTCTTTCAGTGGGCTTTGTTCATTAGTACTCCCGGAAGCTGATGAACAGTCCTCTTCATAGTTATCTATTCCATCAGTTGCTAAAATAATGTATATCGTAACATACGACTGCAATTGGTTGATCGAAATATAGATTGATATATTATTCTACCTACCCATCTTTACAAGTTCTTTCAAATCATTAATATTAGTTTTTCTTCCATTTAATGGAGGAAAATTAGTAAATATAGAATTAGTTATTGGTGTTAATGGTGGCAATTCTGTTAGCAGTGATTCGTTCTTATGTACATTGTCTACTTTTTCCTTTCTACCATCAACGATTATCTCGTCAAAAAAGACTGACTTGCTTAAACTGTTTCTATTGTTCGCTATTTGTAGTTCCTTACTCCGTAACATGTTTTGCTTAGATTGATCATTATTTTGATTACTCTGTACTTCGATCGACTCGTCAAATTTAATTAAGGGTTCGATTTTTTTCACATCCCTTGATACATCTATATCAGTCTCTGTAGTTAAAATTGCATCTTTGGAACTTTGAGGAATAACACTATTGTTTTTTCCTATGTGATCATCAACTTTGTCATTTATAGATGCATTGTCATTCTGATTCTTTTTAATTTCCCTGAGAGACATCTTTTGTACATCGCAAATCAAATTTTCTGATATATCAGCATTTGTTTGCTCCTCTGTTTTCTTATCTGTTATTGTCACATTCATTGGTACTTGCAAACTGGACTCCCAAGTACTTTCTGATACATTAACATCTTTTGAAAGTGACATGGAATCTTTGCATAATACTTTTGGTACACTGACCTCAAATGTGGTATTAGAGAAATGTGTTGATGTTTGAATTGTGTTATCCAATCTGGTATTGCTTGTATCATTCTGCGATTGTAAGATAAAAATAATTTAAAAAGGTATTTTTATATGTGATTTATATATAAATTGCACATGCTTATATAAATCTTTAACATATTATTTTTACCATTTGCACATTATTAAAGGCACCGTTAATAGTATTTTTCAAGATTTCTCCAAGTAATGGCTCAGTAGAATTGATGCCCAATTCTTCACATAATTTACTCCTTCCAACATAATCATATTCTTTACCACAATATGTCTCTGGATCATATACTGACATTGTGTAATCAAGACCAAAATACTCTAAAAACTCTCTAACTAAAGAAAATAACAACTTCCCCTCTGAACTTGCCAGGTACTGCTTTACTGTTTTATTGAGTAGAGGTACAGGATTCTAAAACATGTTTTATTACGTTTTCAAATATATTTTTCAAATATATTTATTCAAATTATCATTTGTATTACAAGTATCACTGCTAAATATAATAGACTTAATCTTGACTGAAGGAAAGTACATGTAAAAAAAAATATGAGAAGATATTTAAAATTCATAAATGAAAAACCAATCATTTTTTTCTTACTACATGCATTTTTGACACTTTCAGAATTAACTATAGGAAATGTCAAAATATGTAACATTCGACGTACATTAACGTACATTACAAATTTTACTTACCATCACAGATTCCTGTTCCTCTAAAGCCAAAAACACACTGGCTCTCAGTTCCGCCTATAAAATAGTGTGAGAATAAAAAAAACCGTACACATTACGAAAACACATAACATGGATAAATAATTTCTAAAATATAATTTGGGTACAAATATATGAAATGGAACGTTTATCGTCACAAGTAATACATAACCTATAAAATTACATATTACAATATCCAACATAGCTTACTCTCACTTTCGCAAGAACGCCATTGTTTTCGAGAGTCTGCACCACCAGATCCCGCAACTCCGTATCTTCTTCCACAGAAATATTCCCATCTATCATTGTTATAAATAAAAAATTATTCCCAAAAGACACTCAAAAGATGTAAATATTTACGCTTCCCATTGCGGGCTTATTCTCTCGTTCTTCTTGATACTCGTGAATGTAGTTCAAATTGGTTTTGAACAGAGATCAGCAGAATTAGTGAAGCATACTGTACAGTCATTTCATGTGTGGCACATTTTCACACTATTTTAATGTTGGTAATTTTCACTTAAATTTATTACTGTTATATGTTTACTCAATATGTTATTTTTTTAAGTAATTAAAAGTACCGAAAAGGTGAAATATCAGGCAAATATACTATCTCATAATAAGAAAATAATAATTTCACTGTATTTTTGAAATAAACATTTTTATGTGTTGTTTGAAGCATAAGCATACTACTTCCGGTTTAAAAGGTTAAAGGGCTTTTCAGTTTTCCCCTAGTATCACCGACATCAATTTTGAAAACGGGCTTCAAAATTTCGCTTTACTTCATTCAAGTGTGAAGTGTACAAAAAAAGAAAAAAAGAAGGGAGGGAAATATGCTTATGCTGTAGGTAAGGAATCACTGACAAAATGAGACAGCTTTAGATTGCACTAAGTATATGCCAAAGGCCGCTGAAACACGATAAAAATCTCATTGTTATTATTACTGAGGAGAGTCATCCGATGGCAGTTGAACAACCTGTTCTTGAATAAGAAATTTTAAATAATATAGTAAAAGTAAGAAAGACAAAGTATGATTAGTATTGATAATAGCGTGAGAAGAGCTGTAAATAATTACACTAATAGCGATTTAAGTAATTTAACTATTCATTAAATATATTCTTGGACAAAAAAATATATTACAAAAAATGTATTGTGAAAGTATAGAAAAGTATTTCACGAAGTATTCACACAGACGCCTTTCTTATACAGATATATATTGCAAAAGGTTACATTAGTATTTTTTTTAAGAATATTATTTTCATTATATACATATATGTCTGGTAGTAAATGCAATAAAAGACTTAATAATGAATACTTGATTATAAATCAAATATCTTAATTAAATTATGAATTTTATTTCTATATTACATTAAAGAATGTTGTGATTCTGACTTCACTGTTTTAGTTTAATTTAATGACAACAAATAATGGACAAGGTCACATTAATTATATCAGATGTTTAATTAATACAATATACACATTCTGTCCATTACAAACTCATCTTTTATGCCAGAAACATAGTCTCTAATACAACGTCGTGATCATAAACTGCATTATAGTTTTCTACATTTTTATAACATGCTACTTCTTCATTATACTGAAATTAACTAATTATGTTATTATATAAATGTATAAAAATGTAACAAAAAGTTAAATTATAAATAACAACTATCATGTATATTTGCAAAAATGTCGTAGTATCACATTTCTGGTATTTTATTTTCTACTTCTCAAATTATCTGTGGTGTAAGTTCGACAACTATACCCATCTCTTAACATATAACAAGTAATCTTATAACAAAACTACGTTTTCTTTTTTTTTGTAAAGTGTTATCTTGATGATTTCCCATCTTACTTAATGCTAAATCTGAGAAATAATTTTAAGCACCTGTAAAACATAATAGTTTAATACAGTGGCTAATATATTGTATTAACCCCTTGCAATATTTTCACGTGTCTGACTCGTGATGGGAATTTCGGGCTCAACGTGAACATCACGAATCAGGCTCTTGGTCGTAATTTAGTTTTTAATTATTTTTTAACAGTTTTTGGTTCGATTTCGTTTGATTTCCAGGAGAGCACCGTCGCACGAAGTAAATAAGCGTACGACTACTTTAGAAACATTCGCAAAACATATTATGTTTCAAATTCAGACACTATGTCACTGCCGCTTCGGCTCTTTTCTTGACCATTCCGGCGCATCACTTGGGCTCGAATTATAACGAGTTAAATCGTACTGCAGGAGGTTAAAAGTAGTAACTTTAATAATTCTTTTTACTTATAAGTTTTCTAAGATTTCTCGTATTTGTCACTTTTCTTTTATGAAATTCTGTTTGTGGATTACTAATTTTAATTGTAATTTTATCAATAAGTTGATACGTATACGTATTAACATATTTAAGCTTTATGTTCCCTGTATCATCTTTCATGCAAAAGTTTTAAAGTGTCTTTAGTCAGAAGAACATTAAAAATCCAATATATTTAAATCTTATGAATGGCACTTCATTCTTTAAAAATAATAATTGTAAAATAAAAAGTAACGATTATAAACATATCTTGTCTTTTATAATTGATAATTACTTTTATAATATAATTATACTTATATATTGGTAAGTATTATTTGATTTTTTCAAATACATTTTAATACATATTCTTTAAGATTTTGAACTTCTTATACATGTTACTCATAAGTAAGTTCATTAAAAAGTGAAAGAGATGTTAATATTTGATTATATGTAAGAATAATTTGATTGAATTTGTGAAAGATTCATCGAATTAATCAAATAAATTGGTTGAATTACAAAGGTTTAACATTTGTGTTCTTGTAATGAAATTAAATTTATAAAATTCAATATAGAAATGTATAATCTAAAAACTGTTCATATTCTATTACAAGCGAAAGAAAATTAATTACAACTGTTTGACTATAATTGCAAAAATTCATTATATCGTAAAGTTATGCGAATTTCACACTTCACAAAATATCAAACTGTTACAAATAGAAGCCGAAATATATATAGATGAAGATTGAGGAAAATGTTACAATATTTCGTAAGTGACACGAATAAGGCAAAACGCAATTAGAGGCCATCGATTTCAGAGTTAGATACATTTCAATTGAAGGACGTGCAACAGAGCTAAAAACCTTCGGGCTTTTCGACAACTTTGAAAATATTGGACAGCTCGTCAACTAGAGTTTCGTATCTGTAAGCTACTCGTATATCTGGAACGTTAGTTCGTTTGATGTCGTTTCCGGCCACACCTTCTTTTGTGTAATTTGGCCCCAGCCAATACTGTTTGCTCTAAGGAAATAACATTGTAATTAATTAGTAGAGCACGCATTTTAATATCCTAGATTTATTAGATTTATTAAATATGATTTTGCCACTTGTAGTTTTTAACATCTTGATGTGCATTTAATATATAAGGACTTGTTAAAATTAATATACGATATTGAAACAAATAAAATGAACTTGAAAACAAAAAAAAAGTACCTAAATATTACTTGTCATTAAAAAAAATTTAGTAAGTATTATTAAAACATGGTATGCATAAAAATGTTCAGCATATAGGTGGAATCATATATCGCAGGTTAGGTGGAAAGGAAAACAAAACAGGTTTGGCGCTGAACGTATTAATAAATACCGAAAACATAAAAAAACGTAACACAAACCAAAAAGTCAGTGAAAACTGTAAATGATGGTTTTGTAATTTTTTTACCTTATGGGGGAAGCCACTCATAAGTACGGAATTCCTAGCAAGTTCACACATGTCGCATGAGCTAAGCTTCCATACTTGAGCAGCGATACTGTACTCCTCCATTAAAGGTTCTTTGGTAAAGTGAAACTGTAGTGGATCGTCCGTGGATAAACTAATAACTAGTCCACGCGCAAGATATTCAGGCAATGGATTACGGTGATAATTCAAAAATAAAGAATTGTTACTAAGAGGCGACATTGCAATCCCGATCTGTGCCAAGTAATACAAATATTGCAGCACAGGTACTTTTCGAAGCAGCAAACCATGCGAGATATTTTCTGCCATCATGAAACCGCATACGAGGTGCTGAATCGGCCCTGCTTCACCACAATGGGGTCTTAATACAAAAGTGTTTAGACCTTGTTCCCTACAACATATTATATACAATAACTTTATTTTATAATATTGACAAGAAATAACTGCGTCAGGTACTTTCACCATTTTATTCACATCACTCCAGTATTTAATGCTCAAATGAAAAAAATTCTGCATAAAATACTCACGCACGGAAATGATTTAACACTGTCATATTGGCGTAAGTGTAGTATTGGTAGTAACCATAAGGAGGATTTTCTATATCATCCCATAATTCAGGTGGATTGACGTCCTTATCGAAAAGAGGATTTTCTGGTTTACTTTCGTCATCTACTGAATCGAAACCGATCACCTACAAATGTAATGTGGTACAATCGGAGGAAATAAATAATTCGTTTTTAATTAATTTGTTTCTTCCCTTCAAATGTACACATTTAATAGTTTTAACTTACATATTGAAGAAATTTGTGTAACTCAGGATGTGATTCCGGGTCATTTGTTACTTCAAATAATGGTAGAAAAATATTATTCAAAATTTCTTGAAAATTTGTTAGCAATTTATTCAATTTAAAGATGTCACTGTAATGAAGCAAAAGTATTTTTCGTGCATTACAAGTTGAAAAAAATATAAACAAATATTTAAGAAAGAATAAAATGTACATATAAATAGAAAAAATTGTCCATGATTCAACAGATGTATCCATTACGAACTTAAAAAGATATTGCCGACATATTAAAATTTCTATTATGGTGCAACCAATAAAATGTAATTACTTTAGAAAATTTTACTTACTATAGCCTAGGGATTTGAATCAACCAGCGGACGTTGTCCGAATAGACGTCGCTTTCGATCGCCCACTTAGCCAATTTATCCCATTCTTCCGGACTCTTTCCGTAAATCGACAATCGCAACTCTGCATTCTGATATTTTGACTCTTCTAGATCGCTCGCGACTTCTTTAATTATTCTCGCAAAGTACTTACCATTTAAATAATTATCAGTTTTTAGAAAAACTTCTCGCAGTCGGCTTTCACCAATTGGATTGTACTTAGCATTAAACTTATCAAACCTATGAAACGTATTTCTGTCCTAAACGATAATAAAATTTTCATTCATTTTAGTACATATTTTTTCATACATAAAAATGTAGTGCAAAAATAATGTTACGTAATAAATTATCTTTCGTTGTAAATAAATACTAAGGTTGGTAGTGTTTTGATTTTGTAAAATATACTTCCGTTTTAAAATTAAAGATTTTAAATGCAATACAACATTTATTGATTTGCTATACAAACCTAATCTTTGCGTAATTAAATTGATATATTATAAACTTACAGCATGCACGTCAAGCATGTCGACACTAAGATCATAAGTGGTCAGATTCATCGACTGGAAGACTTCACGTAGTGTCATAGTTTCATTGCTCTTCGAACACGTAACCACCTCGTCTGCGTGGTTTTTTAGGGTCTTCTTGATGAATCTGAGCAAGTGCTTTTGATTCATACATGAAGCCGCATGGATGTGGGTATCGACCTGACCCACAGAATTCAATATCATGATCATACATTCATTACTTATTAAAAGTTGAATAATGCTTTGCATTACGTTTGTTATGTATCAAATGTTAAAACATAAGCGTCAGATAAAAAAAGTATTTTTTTAAATAATGGTTCAACTTTCATTCTATTTTACTAACATACAAATGTACCTTTCTAATGTTGTAGAAGTCTCGATGTTGAACTGCTTTTTGACTCGCAAGTTCTCGCAGTTCATTCAGCAGAACGTGTAGTTGGTATTTGGAAGACAAATAGCTCAGTCGTCGATAACAGAACGACTTCAGAGGACCGTCTGCGATCATAGCGCAAAGTAGATTCATGTCGCGGACAAAAGTTGCCAGATCTGGATACGAATAAGGTAACGGTGTTCGGCTAGCGATATCTTCCTCGCTTGCGTAGACATTGAACACGCCGTTGACAGATGAGATTTTATAATTCTTACTAGGAGAAAACTCACATTCCCATGGATCGCCGCGGGATGCCGGCGCATGGACAGGGTGATCTGTAATTGTCAAGTGTTAATTTGCTGTATATTTATTCCCCATAAATTATTGGCAACTCATTATTTATTAATATTTGTAGCTTTTTAAACATGTTCAATATTAATCACGATAAATTTTCATCAAACTAATGTGTATGAAACTTATATGTGAAAGATTTGTTAAACTGTTGTTTTAAGGGAAAGGTGAACCAAACGTAAATTAATAGAGTTAGTTGTGGATAAACAAAGCCTACGCCCGATTCAAGGCAGGGAAAGAAGATATGTATATAAACATTATCATTTATTAATACATCAATGTCTGCGTTCAATCGTTTTTAAACTTGAAACGACATCAAACGTGTAAAGTAGAATGATCTGAAATAAATAACGATTAAGGAGTGTGCTGTTGGAAAAATTACATTATTCAAAACTATATTGCAAACTGTTAAACATTGAGGTTATTTATCTTATAGCGATGAATTCTAAACATTCACTGGTTCAGACTCGGTGGTTTCAAATAAAATTAGAAGGTTCTTATTTTATTCCGTTTCGCGAAGAATGTGTGTATTTCTTCTCTTTCGGTTACTAAAGTGTTGAAAGAAATTGGTGCGAAAGAAGTGCTGTCAAAAAATATGATTATACCTTCGATAGCCTTTCGATCATCATGTTGCATTTCATCGTCACTGGTGAAAGGTCTTTTATCAACGCTACGTAGGAACCGAGATGTAATCGTGGGAAAACTTTGTTTGGAATATTTCATGTATTTTTCCCTTATTGCCAGGGCTTGTACAAGCATTCGTGACGCTCGTTGCAGATCTTCCAGTGGTACCTGAATACAAAACACATTCAGTATAACACTCCTTAAGGTAGAAAAAAGTGCACCGTTTGACAAACAAATTTTACTTTTAAACGCTTAATAAACGTAATTATCATTAAGATGCGAAGTACAAAGCAAAACAATTATTTAGTACTAGTTTTATATTACTGCATTTATTGCAAGCTGTTCTCAATTTTAGACAATCGACAAACTTAATAATGAATTAGAATTGATATTCAGAATGAATGCTGATCAACAAAATTCAGTTAATGTTGTTTTTAATAACAAATAACAGCTATAAATAAACTGTTATTTATAAATACATAATACATAAGACATTCATAAGTTCTTACTCAAACTGTTTTCGACCAAAATTATGTTGTTATCAGTTATGGTTAAAACAGTAAATGCGAAAAGTTTCGTTTATCTTCAAAAAACACAAGCCAACTCATTGCAACACATTTCCGAGATATTTTAACGCGCGTATCATTCAATCGCAGGGTTTGGTAATAATTTCCAATGCCACGTCGAAAACATAGATTATCATCGATTTTTGTGTTATGTATGTAATGTAGGAATGTAATTTTCAGATTATTCTTAGACATAGCTCATCTTTCAATGTGCGTTGGCTTTGTTCAATGAAAGGTGATTTTCGCCAAAAGAAAAGGAACTCACTCCCGAGGTGTCTTCTCCGGAAATGGATACTCGTTGGAAATGAGGTACGAAATCATTTTCCTCGAGTGCAAACGGATGATCATTTTCATCCGGGACTCCCGGTCCGATCGATGGTTCGTAATGACTGCGACGTTCCTCGAGATCCTTCGCCGCCCTTGAAATAGACAACATACTGAACTTAAGTAGCCCGAAAGAAAAATAATTACGAATGTAAAAAAAGAAAAGATAAGGAAAGAGGATAAAGAAAAGGGAAGGAAAGGACAGGGAAACAGATCGTTGTACATAATCGTTCTTTCAGAGCAAACGCCTTTGAGAAGAAAATGTTAAATAATGGTGTCGCGCAAAGTAGGAAGAAGAGAGGAATATCGACGATAAGAGGCATGTGCGTTTCGTGCCATAATGAAAACGAGGAAGAAGGGAATGTAGGTTTGACTGCAGGTTGTTGATTTAGCGTAAGTTTGTCATAGTCATTACCTAAGTATCAACCTACAGTCTCGAGTCCATCGCTTCGACTCGTTCGCACCAGCAAACATTCTGATGCTGTTTCTCGACGCACAGCCGCACGCTGTCGCTTTATCCGACAGATTGTTATTATTCCACTCGACTATCGTGAGGGCAGCGCGTATCAGTTAGTGCATTAAGACGCGCGACTCTTGATACGTTCCTCGACTGAAAGAAGTGCACGTGACGCGACTCCCAGCGACATCGCCACATTAAAAAGCACTGCTCGTGTCCGAGAAATTCCGCACAACAACGGCTTCTTACCAATCCATTACCATCCGATTCATTTTTCATCTTTCAGTAATGTAATCAGAGCGATATCTACGCTAGGTCCGTATTAACTGCGATCATTACTTCAACCACTTCACCTCGAATGCGAATGCACAACACTGTTGGCAATATGAAAAGAGCTCGAAATTCGTATGAATTTGTATATCACGAGACATATAAGTAAACTGTTGCACGAGTTAATTAGAGCAATTGCTGATTGGACGTAGGAAAGAAAGATGAGAAAATTAATCTCAACAAGTTTAAATCGTGGCACACATGCGCGATTATGAACGAAGTTAAGTTATTTGTTATTGAAGTAATGAATGATGTTTTTTCTCGTCATTTTCCTTTCTCCCTTTCCCTTCTTCTTGAATGTGGAGGGGAGTGCAAAAGTGTCGATGCAGCAGGAAAGCTTTCATTTCTGTACTCTGATTGATCATTTTTCTTAACAAGAGTTCATCACGCAAAGGAACCATAGCGGACGCGCACGAGCAACGTACCTCGCACCTCGTCGGGTCGACGGTCTTACGAATACTGTGATCGCGGCATGCGACATTCGACACGTATCCCATGATCCCATCGTTCCGCGCGACCCTACCTACCATCGACACGCAACATGCTGTCGTGCGGCCTTCCTCCTCTTGTTGCTCTTCTTATTGCTTCTCTTGTTCCGCTCGCGATAGACATTTTCGTTGTCACGCTTGTGACACTACCACATAGAAGAACGACCATGAACAGGCTAAGCCTCAATTATTTTTCACGTTCCTACATACCAAGCATGTTAACGTAACGCGCCATCAACAATACGTTTCGATTATTGTTGTCAATCAAGTTCTCTGCTTTTTTTCCTTTTTGCCGTAAACAAAAATAAAACACGTTTTGTATAATAAACTATTACAACTCAATGGTATACCTGTTTTGAACAAGTACGTTACTTCAACGGGAAGTTAATTTTGATTATGCAATACAGTACATACTGACATTTTCCTTTTCATGATATCTTGACACTTTTACCAAAAGTGTAATATTGGGTTGGCAAGAAAGTAATTTCGGTTTTTAGTGTGAAATAAAACGGACAAAACCAAAATTACTTTCTTTTCAATCCAATAGATACAAGGGATAAGCAAGGATTGTTAAAACAAGATGTATTGTAAAAATGCAATGATTATTCCACGACGGAATAGTCTCGAGTCGTAAGGTCAGTGGGTCGGAAGAACCACAGTAAGAAAAGAAAATTAATCGATATTCCATAAAGAAAGATTTACAGTCAAACATCCCGACCCTACGTATTTGTAGTATTGCGCATATAAAGCCAAATCCAAATATTCCCACTTACGTAGGTGAAAACATACAAATTACTGTATTACGTGTAACAATTCCTATGCACATATTATTATAATTCAGATCAATTGTAATCTAAAAATTAACTGGTTTTCAGTAATCCGGGTATCATATTTCTATCAAAATATTCCTCAATTTGTCTCCTGTAAATCAATGCAATAACAAAAGTTCCATCACTGTTAACAACTGTTCCATATTAAAACACTGTCATTGCATTTAAGAATGATGTTTTCAGTTGCATGTATTAAAGACAAAACAAAGTGTTCTGATGTATTCTTACACTTTTTTTTCATTACACGTTCGCATAATAACAATCTTTTGTCTGTAAATTCTGTAGAATTGCAAAAGAATTTTCCAAGAAATAGAGTTTCATATTTTATTTTATTTTCTATAAATGTACCTTGATTCATCACCATGACTTTGGATTTGAATTTCAAGTTATTTGTAAGCATATGAAATGTCTATTAATGAAATTAAGATAATCAGGTCGACACTGCATGTGGTAAAGTGATTTGAGTCCAGGTCACGTTGCATTATCGATCCAGGCTTAACAATAGCAGAAGGAGGAAGCAAAACCTTCGTATCGAACTGACGAACTTCTGCTGATAACGTTAATTGACGTTTACTTTCGTCTTAGTACGCATCATTAACGTATGTAACTAACATTAAGACACCCTGATATAAACTGTTCAAATGTTTCGAATCATTATTTTACATGGAAATAAGTACAAGTTACATTTAGAATATCTTTCAACGTTTTTCATATCTCCATCTACGTTTGTGAAAGGTATCTTTTATTTTATTACGCTTATATGCATTTAACCTTAAACAAAAATATTATATTATATCAGTCATATTATTTAATTTATGGTTATTCCAAATAAAACTCATTTAATCATCATTTTACTATATAGAAAAGTATATAACAGAGTAACAACTGCAGAAAACTTTTAAGAAAACGGAAAACAGTTTCAGACTTAGTAATATTATACTATGAGTGGATAATACTATGGATACAATATTATGACTGGTTGATTCATTTTGGACATTTTC
>JABFPT010000113.1:31464-44650 GCA_022817245.1 Nixonia krombeini | reverse complement strand
ACAGCGAACTGTCAATGCTGAAAGGTACGAAAATAATGAAGATGTTTAGCTTTAAATTAAATACCCATATATATCTTAACGCATTGAAATGTCAGTTATACTTGACGCATTGATGCGATTCCGTTAAATTTTGATTATACTCATTTCATGAGTATAATTAACTATAGAGTGAGCAATTGACGGATGACACAATTCTTCGCACCGACTTAAACTTTTAAAGTGTTACTGTGGCTTCTACGCTGCTTCCAGTCAATTGAGAAGTCAATACCAAAATTGCTATTTATTACTAAGACTCATTTTGCTGTCCCTAACGTTAGTCTAAATTTCTACTTATTCCGGGAAAAATTGAAGTGAGAATGCGTCAAATTTAGATTTAAACTGTCCTAACATCTAAGTTTATTGAAATAATTAGATGCATTTTATATTCATTCCGACTAGTTAACTAAGGTGCTAACTGTTGTCAGAAAACAGTTTCCATGAATGGATTTTTTGTCAGAAACAAGACTAACTAAACAAAAAATATATTCGTCTATTGAAAAAATGTTAAGAACTTAATTGCAACGATGCCATCAAATCAAAGGAAGCATCTGTAAAAATGACGGTAAAAATGTTGCAAATAGTTTTTATTACTGTACAATCAGAATAATATAAAATAACTGCACTTATTGTTTTATTCGTTACATGTCACTTATATTTTATCATCACGTGTTTGTCTACCGCACTGGTAATTTCAAACTGGTATACCTAAACAGTAAGTACGTGTAGGTTCATTGCATAACAATATTATCTACAAAAAACGCATAAAACGTTATGAAGTGTTTTAATCTATTTATTTCCAAGCTAACGAAATTCCTGTAATAGCAAACTAATGCATTGTTATGATTGTGCAGTTATAAATAATTCATCTTTTGCAGCCAGACAGTTTGGCATTACGTCAATACATTTGGTCTAATCCATGTTTTAATAACCGAATAAAATTCCGGTCACGATCAACTATCTGCATTGTACTGCCGTTGCAGCGAAGTATGTGCTACCTGTTTGCATCGGTGCATCTCAGACTGCATTTCATTTAATCAATCTGGCGGAGAAAACGCAATTTTCATGTCACACGAAGCAAACAATGATGGCAAACAATGTAAAGAATGTTCGATCTGAAAGAGATTTAATCAACAGTATCGGTTATGTAACGTAGTAATTGTGTTACTGCAGCTATTTTTTCCATACACGTGGTAATTCTGCTTTGTTTATCTTCCTATTCGTTATCAAATATTTCTCGGCCATGGAGAAGTAACGGTAATTTGTGTTAAAAAATGTATCACTGCGCGTTTTAACGCAGTGTACATTTTGAATGTTTCTCCTTTGCCACACATTTTCCACGTAATCGTTGTTTGTTTTTTGTCACACTTTCGATAAGTAATAAATAATTATAATCCATTATTATCATCATTGATAAATAATGCAATAGCACTATGCTTACAGTGATTAACACGTTCCAACGTGATTTTCAAAGCGAAATAATATGATGCAAAAAAGTTGGTAAGATTTTTTCAAGTTTTAATTGAAGATTTAAATCAAGCTTGCGCGAGATCATAGAGTTAAAAATCGGTTTTTTGTTTGGTAACTTTTTAACGATTAGACCATTTTGTAGATAACGTTATGCAATTATAACGTCACTTCATTTCCAAATTGTAATTATTGCAAACTTTTCGATACGACTTTACATAACGCGAAGTGCAATGCACGTTGCGTTCAATGTGATTTAAATGTATGTAGTGTAATACCGGAACACTTCTGCCGCCATAATGCAATTAGCATAAGTAGCTTGCATGACATTAAACGACAACTCGAAGAAAATATTGTGAAGCGTTATTATATCATGTCGGGATTTATAAGAGTCAATTATCCGTAAAGATTTCTTACTCAAGGATTAACCCCTGAAATTTAATCACACGTGTTAATAGTCACAACTGGCGGTTTCTATTATTATACATAAAAATAATTTGAGTGAAGACACCATTTGTGTTCATTGAGACACATAAATCAGTTTTACTGTGCGAAGGAGTTTTCTGCGCTTAATTGGTAATAATGCAATGTGTGCTCTTATGACGTATTTTCATTTTTACATGTTACTACATATACCAGTACACTCAAATTCATGGGTTAGAAAAACTGTGTTATTATTGTCGTTGTAAATGTAAAATATTTTTATAAATTTGCTGTAACATACAAGCTGGAACCAATGAGACGTTATTGACACGTTTTAGTGTTGCAATGAGAGCCTTTAGAAGGGATAAATCAAGGAACATAATCGTGCAAAAGTCTAGAAGGCGGCATTTTCGCTGTGAGAAACAAGGTAATTTTCAAATTGAGTGAATGCAACGTTATATATTTTAGTAACAGCGTGAAAGAGAGTGGCACAAAAGTATGCTATGTTCTCCGTAAACTATTTCATTTAATTAACATGTATAATATTACACAGAAAAAGAATAACTTATAATACTGATTTTTGCGATTAACTGCTATAAATCGCAAAACGTCGATATAGAAATTGCCACGTATATTCAAATTAATAAGTATTTAATGTTTTAAAATATACTTTGATTATGATATTGTGAATATTACTCTACTGAATTTAATGACATTTTGTTATGAGATAAGAATATATTTATTTATACGACTTTAAAACCTACAATAAACTGAATCGTTACATCAAATTGTGCTTTAAACGCTCAAAAGGGGAGCCGTGCAATATGATGTACGTTGTGGTGAAACAAAACTGGTCACTTATAAGTTATTCGATTATTGTTATAATGGAAAGCAAGCGTTAATTTGTGTCTCATTATTTACAGTGGAAAAAATTCTTTCTAACTGTTCAACATGTCTTCTTCGAAGCCAGATACTGTTTACATAGAGAATGTTGAATCCGACTGTAGGAGGTTTGTATTTTTAAGTATTACTGAGCACAATAAATGCAAATTGTCCCGTTTTGATATTGTTTGGCAATAATAAATATTTTTAATACAGTACTCAGCATATATTTGATACATCTTAACGATGCCTCGCATTAAGCAATATGTTATAATTTTTTAAACTCATTTAACATACAAACTAAGTTTGAAAAATATTTGTATAGAAAATATTTGCAAAATATTACTTTTGTAAAGCTTAGCATAAACGATTTGTATAGATTCAACCTTCGTTCGACATGCGCCAATTTGCTTTCATTATGTCGAACTTACATCTTGTTTACAGATGATTTACGCAATTATTTTACGCATAATTGTCATTTTTTAAATATAATTATTACACTGTATTATAATTTTGAATAAAATTTTCGTAGGAGAGATGCCAAATTCTTCACATTATTTATACAATTCATATCCATTTATTGGAAATCCCTTATTGTCGTGGTGTGGCCCATTATTCTTCTGCCGTTCATTATAATATACAATCATGAGGTATGCTTATGACACTTTTGCAATTACGACATAATACAACGTACAATTAATTGTGATTTATCAAGATAAGATTATAAAATCTCTATTAATAACATTCCCGTACATGTAATATTGAAAAAGTACGATTAATTTTATAATAACTATTTTATACACATACAATCAGAAATTAAATTTCTTTACCGTAAAGTACTGCAATAAATAAAAAAATCTTCTGTAATAAGAATCAATTACTTAAATCCGTTCCAAAAAGAATTGTGAAAATGTTTGAGAATTACACTTCCATTAGATTTTTCAAACTGATAACTTCTTTCACAGTTTTGGTCATCAAATGTATAATTTAGAGTTGTTATGTATATCCATTTTTAATATAAAAAAATACTTTTCTTCAGATGTACCGATGCTTGTACGTGGTATCTCTGATGGCAATGTATTGGGTTACCGAGGTTCTACCATTGCCCGTTACTGGATTGATACCTGTTATGTTGTACCCATTAATGGGCATTTTGAATAGTTCAGAGACGTGCATTTGCTACATGAACGATACAACCATGATGTTCATCGGTAGCCTCGTTATAGCCATTGTAATAGAAAATTCAGGTTTACACTTAAGAGTCGCTTTATTCGTCATCAAAATGATCGGATGCAGTCACCGAAAGTAAGTTTAGTTTCATTTTCTTCTTTGCTTTGACGACCAATCAGTTTTAAAAATGTTGCTTATTTTCCGCAATTACAGACTCAGTTTGGGCCTGTTCTTCGTTACGATGTTCGTATCGATGTGGATCTCAAACACTGCTGCCACAGCTATGATGATACCCATTATGGAAACTGTCCTTATGGAGCTGGAGTCGGTAAGTGCCACTTTCCGCAAACTACCACTGTTACTTCCGTATTCAACGCAGTGATGTAACGCCGTGTGTCTCTTCCAGCAAGGACTAGGCAAGATGTTTATACAAGATAACAAAGATACAGAAGAAGAGGGCGGTGAACCGTGAGTACAATGAGTTCTTCCTGCGTTATTTTTTTCGTTTTATGAGAACTTCATCGGATGAAGTGTACTCCTGTTCACAGGACGAAAAGACCATCCCGCAGTACTATGGTGTATTACTTAGCCGCAGCTTACGGTTCTAGTCTGGGTGGCATTGGGACTGTGGTTGGTAGTGGAACCAATTTGACATTAAAAGGCATTTTCGAAGCGTGAGTTGCAATTTTTACTTTTAACATTCAGGCAACTTGTTTTTTATTTTCATTATTTCCATATGCAACATATTAAAAAATAAAGTTACTTACCAAATTTATTGAACAACAAATCTGATGTAACTAAATATCATAGTTTTCATTGTATTACGTACAATTCTGTTAGTCATGTACTTTGTTGCTTATTGTTATTTTCACTTTTCAGGCGCTTTCCAGAAAGTCCAGGAATAAGTTTTGCCTCATGGATGTTATACGCGACACCTACAATGATGATCATGGGGTTCTTGATATGGATATGGTTACAACTTATGTATATGGGTCTGTTCAGACCAGGAAGTGAGGATGCTCGTGCCATCGACATAGGCAAACAGGGTGAACGTGTAGCAGCAGCGGTAATTGAAAAAAAGTACAATGAACTGGGCCCCGTTACATGGTACCAATCATGTATCGGTGTTCTATTTCTCTTCGTCATCTGTTTATGGTTCTTCCGGAGTCCTGGATTCATGCCCGGCTGGCCGTCTTATGTCACGCGTTTGTAAGTATGGGACGAAAATATGATCTTCATCAAGTTAATATTATCAGTAGAACAATCATTCCCATAGTGATCACAAACATTGCGTAAGCTTCCACAATTACAGGATGCAATTAAAAACTGTATAAAATCCACATCTACACTTTACTAACATGCTAAAAGTTGATGAGATTAATGCAATTATGTCTATCTTTTTATAAGTGGAGTTTTCGCAATTTAAATATGTAACATTACGTAAATATTAAAGTATAGTTAATCAAATTTACAAAATCCAGATCTTATTAAAAAACTTTGCATTTCAGGTCTGTAAAAGATTCTACATCGGCCATAGGCTTGACCATCCTCTTATTTGTTCTTCCGTCAAAATTAGATTTCCTCCATGCATTTGACAGAAACGTCAATAAACGTCCTACGAAGCCGTCCCCAGCTTTAATTAGTTGGAAGACAATCAATCAGAAGATGCATTGGGGTTTGATCTTGGTGCTTGGAGGTGG
This sequence comes from Nixonia krombeini, assembly GCA_022817245.1. Taxonomy (NCBI): domain Eukaryota; kingdom Metazoa; phylum Arthropoda; class Insecta; order Hymenoptera; family Scelionidae; genus Nixonia; species Nixonia krombeini. The sequence goes on along the minus strand of JABFPT010000113.1, from coordinate 38,972 downwards.
ATTCGCCATTGCTGCAGGCAGCGCAAAGTCAGGATTGTCTACTATGCTTGGCAAATCTCTGAGCAGTTTGGAATCAATGAATACGGTTGTCATACTATTCATTGTTTGTATATTTGCAGAAACTGCCACTGAGTTAACAACAAACATAGCAGTCGCGAACATTATATTGCCCGTATTAGCAGAGATGGTAAGGAAGATGAAACATCCAAATGTAAAATAATTATCGAACTAAATGTAAATTTGTATTTCAGAGCGTGGCAATTAAAATACATCCACTGTATCTTATGCTACCAGCGGGTTTATGCTGTTCATTCGCATTCCACTTGCCAGTGGGAACACCTCCTAATGCAATAGTCAGTGCTGCTGGTTATATCAAGACAAAGGATTTTATCATTGCCGGCATCGGGCCCAGTATCATCACACTTATCGTTACTGTTACGACTTTCTCTACATGGGGAACTTATGTCTTCGATATGCATGAATTTCCCAGTTGGGCCAACACTTAAATATCATTTTTGTTATCGTAATTAACCTTTAACGATCGAAAGACCACACGTAGTGACCATCACACTTATATTATAGAAAACGATATAAAGGATTATCGTGAATATTTTCTGTAAATTTGACTAATATTTTATCATTTTTTAAGCGTGTGTTATAAAAGAAGCGGTCACTGCGAAAGGTTAATACAAACTTCTTTATGAATAATGCAATTAAGTACAGTATGAAATAACTTCATCGTTAACACACTTGTTTATTATTTTTAAATTAACTAAATCCGTTGTACAAAGCCATAAAGACGCAAAGCAATATTATTATATTTGCAATATATGTAGCGAATGTAACAATTACATTTCCTTAGTTTGAGTTTTGTAAAAGAAGTTATTAGATTTATAACACAAACGTATAGAATGTACAAACTTTGTTGTAAATATTACATTTTGTTTTGTATTCTTAAATTGTACATTTACATTCACTATTTATATTATGAACGTAATAGGCATTTTCTTAACGTAGGAATTATATTTCTAGAAAAATTTGCATTCATGACCCCTTTTGTTATGCAATAAAAATATTTTTCCATGTGCATGTCTGAAACTGTTATTATGCAAATACTGTATATTATTTATTATTAATATTTAGACATTGGACTACAATTGTTTATTGCAGTTCATACAGTATATTGTGAAAAAATGGAACACTTTTGTCAAATGACGAAAATAACATGTCATTTCATTAACTTTTAATCTAAGAAGGATACCTATAATATCGTCGGGAGATATAATGTTCTATTTTACTTTAAATGAAGTCACATTTCTTATTTCCCTCCCTCCATAAACAAGTATTTGGAACATGCAAAATGTGTATTTTGGAACATGCTAAACATGAAAAACGCGAATTTATGAAAAAATAGTGTACACATAGTACACACATTTCAAATATTTTTTTTAGAACAAGTTCCTTAAAGCTCACATAAGATTTTCATAGTTACCATTTGAACTTAAATTTCTGTTATTAATATTAAAGTGTAAAAATAACTTTAGAGAAAAGTGACTCCATTTTCAAGGAAATTAGTGAATTTTAACACCTACATTTAATAATCAGTGCATTCAATCAAAATTTCAAATTTATTATCTTCAGAAAATCCATCCTTTTGGAGGTGTTATTTTTGTAAAAGGATAGAGCTAAGCCACGGGACTTCACTTGAAGCAAAATAGAACATACCTCTCAATTATTACTTAAGAATCTCTCCTAGATTAAAGGTTAATTAAGTAATCTCTTTTTAAATATCGCCTATTTTTTCCTCCAGTAACGGTTTTTTGATTTTTCTGCTCTCATTTGCACCAAATAAGACCAGAGATGATACAAACGATTATTAAAGTAAGCATTAGTTATAAAAAATCAGAATTCTACTTTATACTTTTTTTCTACATAAAGATAACTTTAATAAGTGAAATCCTATTTCAATAAAAGATGTATCAAAAAACACTGTTGTTGATGTCATTTTGTAAAAAATGGTAATGATACATATTTGTGATTACATTTGTTATATATATATATTATTATATAATAATTCTATTAAAGTTTTTTTTATCTTTCGTGCTTTTATCAACATTTGACTCATGTACATATAATATTAAAATGATTTTATATTTGTAAAATACGTATAAATAAATATAAAATATGTAATAGAATTGATTCACATAACGGAAGTATATTAAGGTAAATTACATTTTCTAAAATACTTTTAGGCTTTCAAGTTTAACCAATTGATTGATATTATAATTTATTTATTTAATGACTGTTTTGCTGTTTCTTTATTTTCCTTATTTTTTGCTGTACCTTTTTTTATTTTTTATTTCTATATCCTGGAATTAAAAAATTGCAAAATGGAAGGCTACAACATGTTATTCAATATAATACTTAATTGACGCATTGTGTATGTAACATGGAGAGTAAAAATTTAATCTTAATGTCAAATACTTCGGAGAGTGTTTAGAAGAAGTAATATAGATATGAAAATTCACTTTTATGATAGCAAGTTCATTAAATAATACATTTATAAAACTTTGATAAAAATGTAAAACAATTTTCTTTTTACCTTCAACATCATCCTCCTGTTCAGTAAGCTCTTTTTTTTCTGCCATAACCTTGTTTGTTAGTAAATTTATTAAGGTTCACTAATTTTACGCATATCAACTATAAGATATCATTTCGCAAAACATTCTTCTACTACATACATGAACACACACAATTCATAAATACATAAAATCTTCGTCAGGGAGCGTGCTGACAGCGTATACGGTGTAGTCCAATAAGAATTAATACACCATCATTGACACCTAGAATATGAATTTAGAACTAACTACGGGGAAACTGCGATGGTGGGAAATGGCGTTGTTTCAAAACATTTATTTAAAAAATAATGTCTATACGTCCTTATGATACTCAAAAGTCCCGTAATTTCACTTATGGCACTGACAATTCCGATTTTTCCCCATAATTTTTCGGTTTTTAAAGAAAAAAGCATTTTCAGTCGAAAGTGTGATTGTGGCATGGATTCGGATTCCTTATTGGCGCAGGCGCCATGTGATGTGAAAAATAAAAGAACAAATTTTTTAATTTGTCGGAATTTTTTAAAGGGGTTTTAAAGCTTCAGAAACTTGTTTGTTGAAAAAATTAACTGAGGCATTCAGCTCTGTGTTTCACATGAGCATAAAGAATCACCCTTTATGTCGACCATTCCTATTGCAGTATTTTCCAGAGTTCCAACTCTTGATTTTCAAAAAAAGGCGTGCTATATTCACTGTGGTAAGTTCGGACAAATCGTATGATCAGCTGACTGTCATTTCCCCGATCTTTATGTAATAACCTTACCTCGTAATACATATTAACAAACGTAATGAAGAGCGACTTGAAGTTGTCTTCCTTACAAAGCACAATACAGGACATGATAATCTAGAGTTGTTTGCTGTGTTGCTAACAAATTTATAACATAATATTACACAAAATTTAGAATTTGCTTTTTTTTGAGAAATAATATTTTCCTTTTTGTGTTTGTAATTAATATACAATTGTAAAGTCATGTTAAATAAGAAAATCATTAAATATTTTAAAAAGAGAACTTTTGAAAAGACTATAAATTTGGTTAATATCGCACAATGATTACATTTCATATCAAATACAAATACATTAAATTTTTGTGGAATTGTTTTTTAAGAAATTTTACAAACTACAAAACAGCAGTAAAACATTATCTAATAATAATATGTAACATATAACATTTCAACGCTCGATTAATTGTTCTGTTTTTAAAATGACAATATAATAGATGGCGTAGGTACTGCGATTGTTTTGTGTATGCGAAAACTTGTGAAGTATGCAATGTGCAAGTAATTATTGCGACGTGTGATGTCAATTTGATATGTTTAATGCGAAGAAAAGAGAAAAATGTATGTTTATTTTCTGTGAAATATCCAAGACACTGTGATTGCGTTCAGAGCTTTAAAAAGTCAACATCAAGAATGGAAAGTAAATTTTAGCTGACTAGGTGTTTCATATTTCATTTGTTTCAAATTTCGTGAAATTTCTACAAACGATTTGTGTTAGTATGATTTATTTTTTACGCAGCGCTACATATAGGTTTAATTTTTTCTATTGTATTGTTATAAAAATTCAAGTATATATTGTTTAACATTTTTGTACATTTTATGATTATTATTATAAAGTAAATGTCGCATTATGGCAATTATGTTTTTACTTTTGTCCTACCAATCATCTTTGTGTTTATCTTTCTTCCAAGGATTAGATTAATGTTATACAGTAGTACAATAATTAATATTCAGAATATTTTGTTATAAAATAAACTACGTTTCAAATTCTCATAATTTCAAAAACGATTGTATTATGTATTATTTTAAGATTTTTAGGTAACATCAAATCTATTTTTATACCTGACTGTTTTATATTAAATTAAGGAATTTACTTTCTTGAAATATTATAAAGAGTGTAGTCTACAAGATTTATATATAGCTGTGTTGAAATTTGTGTATTAAATAATTCAACTTAAGTTTCTACCAAACATTTTTTATACATAAATATTGGTTATGAATGTATAATTTAATTAAAGCATATCTGTATACACAAGAAATTTGTTATAACAAGAAATAGTCTAGAAACTAAATGTTAAAAACTATTTTCACTGAATAAATAATGTTTTATAACCTTATAAATGACTATAAAAGCGAAAATATATATTTCTTAATTTGTAATGTATGAAACCATTTGTTTATTAAATGTTATCTGTTATAGAATTAACAAAGTTTATTTCTAATAGTTTACAACCGATACAGATAATATGGAAACTCACCTAGAACAAATAAGTAATAATTTTTTAAATTCTACTACAAGTCTTGAAAATAATAAGGAAGGTAACTATAAAATGGCAGCTGAAGAAAAGATATTACGATCTGAACAAATTGAGGTATGTATATCTTAAAAAATGGAGGACATGTATTAATATTTTTGCTAAAAGATCAATATATTTTGTAGGAAATGTCAAATGAAAAAAATGATGTCTCATTAAGTGATAATGTAGTGTCCATTGGCGAAAATGAAAGTCTTCAAGATGAAAATAAAAATAAAGTTCAGTCTTTTAAAGAGTCAATTCCTGCTGATGGAACTATCTTAGAAGTTGTTTCTTTAAAAGAAAAGTCAGACAAACGATATGAAAATGTTACTGTAGATATGCCATCCACAAGTGGAAGTGATTCATTTTCTGAGAAAGTAGAAACTGGTAATACAAAATCTAAATTATCTACAGACCAGAATTTAACAAACAAAAGATCTAAATCTAAAGGTATGATTTATACAATGATGTGTACTTAATCATTTACTGAAATATGTAATATACCTACAGTATGAATTTGTAAAAAAATGTTCAATTCTTTGAGGGGGTACAACGAGTGGTTTGATATGTAAAGATGAGGATACCCCAGATGAGGATTCCAAAAGACAGAAGATGAATGAAGCAGATAATAATTCTGAAAGTGATTTCGATTTAGAACTTTGCAAGGAAGTAACATCTGACGCTGAAAGAGACCTTCTCTTTGGTCCTCTTTCTTCAGATGTATCAACTGTAGATTTAAATTTAAGAGATTTGCCTAATGATCAAAGTCAAAGCAGTAGTGATACAGAAACATCTCCATTTTCTCAGTCGCCGCAATTACAATCTGATATAGAAGAAACTTCCGAAGGTAAACATTGATTTTCTTTCATATTTTGGTAATTTTTAAAATATACGTGTTGGCCTTCTTGTAGATCAAATGGATACATTTGTAATAAACTCGAGTGAAACTGATACTTCGGAAAGAATCACGAGTGAAAGTGATACTTCAGAAAGGAATTTTTCTGATAGTTCAGATGACATTGATGCAGGTGATTCCTCAGACAGATATAGTTATCATGTTGACGGTACGTGTACATGTTACATTTAATTCTTCAATTGTGCTATTAAGAAAAAAATAGTAACAAACCATGGTTATATTGTACAAGAAAGTAAAAAAAGAAATGAAATTGATAACAGGACATAAAATGTTTTCTTTGATAATTGATAAGAAAAAAGGTGGAAATACATCTGGTAATATAATGCTTTATTAAAATATTTTTGAAAACTTTTAAATGTAAAACTAAAGCAGTTAAAAATGAAAATAATTAAATCAAATAACAATGCTTAAAAGGATTATTATTAAATAATCTCAAATTTAGATCAATGTGTCAGCATTTGAGTTATACATTTTATAATTATGGATAATGACATGTAAAACATTTCTATTTTTTTAACATAATATTTTAATGATAAATTTATATTCTATTTAAAAATATTTGTTGATTGTAGTCATGATGAAAGGCTATCTGTAAAAATGTTTAGAGACATAAACGTAAATAAACTTTGTACAGAAATTATAAATAGTAAGAAGAAAGATTAGGTGTTTACATTTAAGCCTCTGTATGTTATACTGTTTATATATTTGTGAAGATTATATGATTGATTGCAACATTGGCATTTTATAGAAGATAAATTTTTCACGTTGGAAACTTTTTCTGATACTCATGAACCTTATATTTTAATATATAATGTAATTGCGCAGACGAGCTTGAATCATATTTCATAAATACACCTCCAGCTATTAATGAAGATGCAATGATGCTAGATGCAGAAAACATACGTTTTATATTGCAAAGAAAACCATTAAAACACACTTGGTTCCCTATTCGTGAACTAGTCAATCGCCAGTTGGGTATTAATGATAGATTGCCAGAAAAATTTTATGGATCTTTGTATGCTGTGGAACTTTTGGACCTTTCGTGTAAATTAACTGGACATAACGTAAAAAATAATTTTGATATATTATAATTAATTTTCGTTTGATTTAAAAATCTTATAAAAAGTAATTTAAATTTGAATGTAGAGGAAACTGAAAATATTTTGAAAAATTTTAGGGCTGTGTAAATACAATTAATTTTAATAGAAGAGGAAATTTGCTAGCTAGTTCTTCCGATGATTTGAATGTCATTATTTGGGACTGGGCTGCGAAGAAGAAAATTGCTAAATATAAATCAGGACATACAAGTAACGTATTTCAGGTCAGTAACTACTAACGGACATTTAAAGTCATATTGAATCATTGAAAATAAACGGTAATCATTTTCTTCTTCACATTTGTCATTTAATATTCAGGCAAAGTGGTTACCATTAAATGAAAGTTTAATGGTTACGTCTGCCCGAGATGGTCACGTACGATTACTTGATCTTGTAATGGGTACAAATCGAAAACTAGCGGTACATGTGGGACCTTGTAATAAAATTGCAACTCATGAAGAAACTCCGTACGTTATTTTGTCTGTTGGCGAAGATAGCAAAGTATTATCAATTGATGTCCGCGACAGTACGCGAACAAAGTGAGTCTTGCGCTACTTAAGAATTCCAGCCTCAATCTTAGTGTTTC
>JABFPT010000113.1:21226-31364 GCA_022817245.1 Nixonia krombeini | reverse complement strand
TTATTTGATTTATATGCTTAACAATAATGCATAAGAATATTGAGTAGAAAAGTTATTAAAAGGAGTGAATAGTAGTAATCATATAGTTATAAATATAAGAGAACTTAAATATAATTTTTTAAAATATATTACACATGTTTATTTCTTAATAGGTTACTGAAAGTCAAGGATAGAACACATAATGTAGAGTTGTTCAGTGTCCATATAAATCCACTGCGCAGCAATGAATTTTGTGTTGCTGGACAGATGGCTTCAGTTAAAATTTATGATAGGAGACGTCCTACGTCTCACCTTGACAAAATGTGCCCAAATCATTTGGTAAGCAATATACATACTGAACATTTTAGATATGATCTTTATTTGTAGTATCACAAATGTTTTGTTTTTCGTTTAAGTCGGATAGTACTAGTAACGTTACATGTGCCGTGTACAATTACAACGGTACAGAAATACTCGCCAGTTACAATGATGACAATATTTACTTGTTTGATACAATTAATGAGAGACCGTTCAGCGGATACTTACATAGGTATCGAGGTCATAGAAATTATCTTACCGGTATGTATGTTAAAAACTTGTACCAACATATACTTATTTATATATTAATATATCATATAATTTTTATACAAGTCAGAATGTTTTCTTTAAGTCTTTCATATTACTGCAATTGACTTTATTTTTACGTACAAATTTTACATTTACAGTAAAAGGAGTGAACTTTTTTGGACCAAAAAGTGAATATGTCATGTCTGGTTCTGACTGCAAAAATATTTTTATTTGGGATAAAAATACCGAAGCCATTGTTCAGTGGATGGTAGGAGATGAAGAAGGCACGGTAATTGTTTTTTTCAATCAAATAATATGGCGAATTTCAGTAGAAGGCCATACAATTAGACAAAATTATATAGTTGATGAATAATAATGCTTAAAATTGGGAATCAGAAATGACTTTCATTTTTGTATGTTTAATGTAAATATAATTATTTGTGTTACTTATTTCTTTAATCTTTATCATTAATAATATAAGTATAAGTCTAATTAATTATATGATTTCATTACATTAAAAAATGTGTTTGAATACTAATTTAGGTACTTATATTCTGATAAGAGGAGAATTATCTTATTAGAATTTATTTCATACAGGTTAATTGTCTGGAACCTCATCCTAACATTCCTATGATGGCAACAAGTGGTCTAGATTATGATGTTAAAATATGGATTCCATCCGCCAAAAATATAGGAGAAGCATCTTCCAGACGAATTCTAGATCGAGCAAGTTTACACCGTGTAAGTGTTATAATATTTACAATTACGTAAAATAATTAGGTATAATATTAAAAAATTGCAAGTGTATGCAAGTACATTTTATACTTTAATCTGTTTAACACGTTCCGTGCCATGTGGGTCGTATACGACCCCCGCTGCACTTTCCGTCCACGCCATTTGGAATTCTCAACTCGTCTGGTAAAGGAAACGTTCGACCTTGTGTTTGTTTAAATAATTCCTTAAAAATTAAATTTATTGCTTTGTTGTCTAATGCATATTAAAATTTATATCTTTTTCCTGCGAATTACAGCTTTGTAGTACTGAAAAAAAAATCTAACGCATACCTTAACCGACTTTCTTTAATCTTTAAAGTGTGGGTCGTATACGCCCCACGTGGCCTGAATGGAAAATCTTCAAAAATTGCCGTGGCACGGAACGTGTTAATAGCAAAATAATATAAAATTGCTGTAGTATTAAATTTTAACACACTTTTTTCAAAAATAAAATTTGTTTTATTTTTTTGTGCTAGTGTGTTAAATGGAACATAAGTCATGCACGAAAGGCAAGACATGAACCTCAAAGTGTATATAGAGTAAGATATGCATTTGGTAAAGTATTATGTAGAAATTATTGTTTGTATGAAACAAATATAATTTTTAATTAAAGTATACTTTATTAATAGAATGTTGTTTGTTAAATATTTACAGAGTAACGGTTCGTTCAGAAGCGTAACTATGAGTGATAGCGCTTCATCAGACAGTGATTTTGAGGGAGGATCGCCATAGTATCCCACATCATAAAAAATTGGAATTATAGATTGTTTCTGTAAATGTAAGAACAATGAAATTGTTTTGTCCCTTCCTGTATATTCATTTGAATTGGTTGGCGTTGTTTTAAGATTAATTATTATTTTATGTATGTTAAATGATATGATATGTTGGCTTTAAGTTAATTGAAAAAGTATCAGTATGGAAGCTTTACAAATTGTGAAACTAAAGATGATTATAAATTGAGATTTCATTGCAAGCGATGTATTTAGTGTTATGTGTAATATTAGTAAATTTCATTGTAATGTTTTGATAACAGATCTAATAAATATTTGAAAATTTAATATTTAAAAATTTGGTGATTTAATAATCTACTAATATGAGTTATTTAGAACTTCCATATCTTACATCAAATAAATAATGAGAAAGAAAATTGTGCAAAAGAAAACAAAAATCTTTTGAAAGTCAAGATTTATAGTGTTATAGATAAAATGTTTTTTTGTTATTATATAAATGTGTATTATGAATTAAGATGTGAAACTTGATCCAGTTATCTAAATAATTATTATATAACTGGATCTTATGCCATTAGGTATCTTATAAGAATGAAAAATTTCAAATATTTCCAATAAAAAAGATTTTTATTTCTTAAAATATGCCAATAGAATGAGCAAGACTTGCATAAATATGTAATGTTATTGACCCTATAACAACAGTTGTAATAGCTTTTATAAATAACGACGACCATGGACCTGCTAATAAAGCAGATGTGATCATATCAAGAATTAATGATCTGTAAACTGTCAATATAAGCATCAAAATAACTACAGGAACTAAACCTTGACGTAAATCATGTCTTGACCACAGCCAAACCAATGTTGCTGTTGTTATATGCTGTATCTGTAAATATTTTTTCTGTATTATTTTATCTACATTTACTTCATCTACATTAAATGTATATAAGTTTTTAAATTACATAGAAAAAATGTCAAATATTATTAATATATAATTAACAGTTAATGTATAAACAATTTTAGAATTTTCCAAGAAAATGTTTCTAATGAATTATTACCAAACTGATGTTGGACTCCAGACTCTTTTGTATGTATTTCCAATCAAATTCAGCTCCTCGAGCACCAAACCATAATAAAAAGAATCTGGTTAAAATAACTTCTGCTCCAGCCCAACCAATGCCTGCGGTTAAAACTTTTGCATGTCCTTTCCCAGGTATACTATTTAATACTAGTAATATTCCTATTAAATCTGCTAAATCTATGGAAGATTTCAGAAATTCCTAAACAAAAATGTTAACATCTTATCAATCAAGACAGCATGTGGATATATATATATATATATATATATATATATATATTATAAGTTCACATCTACTTTGTCATTAAATTCTAATGTTAAATTGAACAACATTCGTAACAAAGTATAATAATAATTCCTACATATTTGAAATAACCATTTTTTGGGAAATATTCTAAACGTAGTTATTAAAAACATTACTGTAACATGTAATAATTTATTATCGTTTAGTAAATACTATATATAAAATGGTTCCAGTAATTATGTGACGTGTGCAGAAAACATCAATGTTCGGTACATTTCACTTTTCGAAAGAAACTTGTATTTTTTATAATGCTCCTAGTAATTAATACTTACTCCAAAAATGTCAAAACCTTCTTGTCCTACATTGTCAGCTGTTGGGAAAAAAGTAGCAAGGGCTAGCATTTTCACTAATTGCGTGAAAACGTATATTCCACCTGCTTGAACACATTTCCAAAAAGCACCGTATTCCGACCTATAACATAATAATATTTCAGACAAATCAAACAAATCAAAGAAATATAGGTTATACGTTGTTAATGATTTATTAATGAAATACGCACAGGCCTGAATATTTGTACGTTAAATAGTAGGGAACATAAACTAAAGCTAAGCAGTTTCCAAAATGGTATAATGTCATGATTTTACTTTTCACTAATAATTTAAATTTTATAACTTAAAATAAATTTCACAAATTCAATTTTGTCCCAACCACGTTTAATTCACACTGAGCTACGTAGACAGCGACACAACCAATATTATCACGTGACGTTTTGCTGCTACATCTTTGAGATTTTCTTGAACTAATTTCTACAGATTGCAGACTACAGTTAGAGATTAATTTACTGCTGTTAATAAAGAACACGACTTTATCAACACACCAAATACAAAATTTGTTACAGTGCTTAAAGTAGTGATAATGTCGATTAATAACGGTTTTTGAAAAGTTTGAAAGTTTGTTATGATAAATTTAATTGCAAATATATGATTATTAATGTCATAAGAAATATTAATAGAGAAATAAGGAACACATACCACATTGTTAGCAGAAAATGGAATATTTACGTGCAAACATACGAAATGTTTTTGCAGAAAAGAAATATCACACTTAAAATGGAAGATTGCTATTTATTTAACCATTTATTTAACGTAACCATGATTGAAATTTATAGGTAAATAATTCATTAAAGGGAAATACTAGGGAAATACTTTAAGAACAATCCTCTTGTAATTATTTGTACACGAATATTCGATTTTTGCTGCATTATGTTCTTATCATAAAGTTGGGTTATAATATTGTTTTTATTGTCGATTTTCATCTATTTCCAATAAACTGTTGTTTGAAGGTTTATGGTAAATTCGTAACAACTAAAAAATTCATAATTATTTATGTTAGGAATTATTTTTGTAGTCATATTCAATATATGATTATTTATAAGTATGTAGGTTATATAAGTTATATAGTTTCATAAATATTTTTGTACTACGTTTTCAATATTTTAATCAATTCTTGCATGTGTTGTGATTCAGATAAAAAGTACAATGTATTTTTTTTCTTTACACAGCTTCCCTCACAGCTGGGGCCACTTTTGAAAGGGGTATCTGTAACCCCTTTATCCATAAAAAAGGGGTAGTCTAAAAAAGGGTCCCATAGATGGGTAAGTTTTGTCAAGGTAGTGTTTTATCTAATATTATTTTTCCTATAAAACATTTAACATGATTTTATCTACGATTTTGATTAGACTATTTCGTTTTTTTACATTTTAAATACTGTAGGCAATTATTTATTGCATATTGTAATTATGTAATATTATATTGTACATTACATACAAAGAAAAATAATACTTCATTATATTTCATATTATGAATAATAATTTGCTTGAAGTTTATCATTAGCATGCAATTTGTATTTATGTATGAATTTTAATTGAAATTAATATTTCAATTTGAATATGAATTTATGTAATGAAAGTTAAAAATTGACAGATATAAGATAAAGGCAATATTTTCCCTTCAGTATTCCAACGTTTTTTTCTTTACACCCTTTTCATCAATGCTCTTGTAATGCGTATCTGAGGATCCTGCTCTCAACCAACCAGCAGAAGCTCCTGGGATCATCCTCTTCTTCAACCACCCCGGTTAGAGTTTCTAGCTTGGTGGGATTGGTGGTAGCCAGTTTCTGATTGGCTCACAACTGAGCTTTCGTTCTCCGTAAGCATGTTGCCATGGAAGTGGAGCAGTTTCCTTTGAACTCTCTCCAGTGCTAGAAGTATATTCTGTTAGTAAAAAATGGATTAATTGTTCATATTTAACTTGTTACGACTATATTACATGATCTTTATAAAATACGGATGTATAGTGTATAAAAAAGTTATAATATATTATCATTGCATTTTTCTGTTTTTTTAATTTTATTTTATGTTTTAGATGCAGTCATCTTTATTATAATTTCAATCGGAATTTTATGTCAGTTTTTACTTGTAACAGTTGGGATGTATGAAAAAGGGTTTCTATATCCCATTCAGTTTTTTAACTCTTGCTTGGGAGAGCCTGACCCTTTTTACAGGCTTATTTCATATAAAATGCTTTCAACAATGCCTATTGTTAGCCTTGTATTTGCAATTTTCATATTGACGTAACATATTGAAAATTAAGTTATAACTTTCATTCCTAAAATCTTCAAAGATATTTAAGTTTTCGCCTCTGTAAGCTTTTTTGGGATATCATTTAATAAGGATGTAGGACAATAATATTTCTGTCATAGAAGGGTTTCTAGCTGGGTGGAAATGTTTTTTTTCAACCCCCTTTAGAGAAGTTCAGATGCAGAATGGGTGGAGCTTACATTCCCTACCACTTTGCATCAAGGTAGTTCAAAGGCAAGGGTGAACAGTCTTATAGAAACTTCTGAGAGTGAACAATGTCTTACGATTTAAATTTGAAATGCGGATAAAAGTGTGATAGTGAAATTTTATATCAAATTTATATTTAGTTGTCCGTTAGATTTGTAACACTAGTAAATATGTTTTAATAACAAACGTAGAAAGTACAAGTGCGCATACTAGTGGATGTTTTACATTTTCTGTGCCATTTTGAAATTAAGTATTTTTAAGATATTTACTGTGAAATGTGTGAAATGCACACGCGTTTCACAAAGATACTGAATGATGTGTTTTGAAAATTATTCTTCCACTTGTAAAACATTTGTTAATAATGGGTGTAACATTAATCTGTTTTTGTGAAGACGTCACTGTAAGTATTTTTAACAAGGAATTTTACTATAAAAAATATTCAAAACCCTATTATTTTTTCTTTGATTTGCTTATTAATTCAATAGTCACATATGCCGCTTCCACTTTCTATTAAATATAATTGTATATACATTTATAAATTGGTTGTTTTCACTGAAGACTCATGATGATTAGGAACAAGGTATTTGGAAATAATTGTATTCGCTTAAAAGATTTAAATAATATAGATAGCATTAAGCATTATGTTGATACTTCAAAGAAATATTTTTCAGTTATTTAAAAGAATGAATCCAAAGCTTTCTCATGTAATACTGCAATAAAATAAGTGAAATTAAAAACCATTGGTATTCTTTTTTTTGCAACAACAACTGTTAAATATTTTATTCAGTTTTACATAATTCATATCATATTTATAATATTGTTAAAGTACAAAATTTCGGACGGAATTTATATTTTTTACTTGTTATTTAATATATTGTAAGTTTGTTACATTCTGAATGTATAATCTTGTATACGTAGTCGCAACAATTTTATATAATATAGCTGGATTCATTTTAGACTGCGAATATTTTTAGTTATTCAAATACGTATATATAAATATTGACAACATATTAATTGCAACATATTTTTTTACTTCGACATTTTGTAAATAAGCTAGATATGATTTTCTTCACTTGTAAGAGATTGTTTATCATTTAATAATAACAGAATTTAACAAATTGTAGTAGTTATTTCATAATATTAAAAAATGCTTGTCAGGCAACATAAATTTAATAAATTGAGCACGTCTACAATTTCATACAAATATAAATGTGACAAATAGACAAACGTTCTTCTTAAAAAACCTGTGTTTAAATTATTTTCTTTAATGCATTTATATTGTAAATGAAATGTACTTCAGTAAAATTTAATTAAAGTATTTTACTCAAATTTTTTCTTATTTGTAATTTGTATTAAAACTTTACAAGATATCCTATAACAGAGTATTTTACTTTAAGTCAAATCTTTTCTGCTTGCATAATTTTGTTAAATAGTACAACTTTTATAAAAAAAGTATTTGAATTATTTCAAGCTAATAGCAATTTAATTTTTATTTCACGTAGAATGATACATAATGTATACAATATCAAACGAACTATGTATGTATCACTAATATAAAATGATAAATTTGTGTAGTTAAGATCAGCTTATGGTGTTAGTAATTCAAAATTCACTAGATGTTTTGTTTCAGTGGTTTCTTTTCTATCTCTTTTTGCATCGTTAAATAAAATAAATTCTGTATTTTAACGTAAAAAGGATTAAGTAGTTTACGAAAGTTCACCGACGGAACACGTACAGAGTAGAGCATTCCCTTATTTTTCCTTTAAGCAATTATTTATATGAATTAAAAGCAGAATCGTTGCAATAATTTTACGGAAGTATTGCGACCAGTTTATTGAAAACGTAAACATGTTATCATACTACCTATTTATGTAATTGCGTTAATATATATTAATTTAATGCTGTCATACATTATTAGTTTTTACATTAGAACAACACTATTATTTTCGAATGTATGAATTTACAAATGTACTTTTTTGAACAAAAGTTTTTATGTAAATAATGGAGTAAATCGGATTATAATAAAATAAATAGCACTTATAATACAAATTTATTACTGTCTAAAATTTAATAGCTTTCTAATTTTTTAATAGCAATTTGTTACCATAACTTCAGAAAATTTGTAAAGTTCATTTACATTAAATGACGTTTTGACGGTGCTTATTGCTTTTTTCGCTTATATGTAGTGCTTCAAGTAATAAACAAGTATGTGTAATTAGATTACAAATAAATTACCTTGAAATTCTGTTCTGTTTTTTACATATGTATAGATTTGCAAAAAAAATTGTAGGGAATTTCCGAATAACCCAGAAGAATATTATTTTCCACATTTATTAAAAATGCATGTTCGCAAATGATATTTTTATTTGTATAAAGTAGATACAATGGTATAAATAAATATTTGCAAAGCTTATTGTTTAGTCAATTAACGGCACTTTAATTTTAGCTTGACTATTTGTCATCCTTTAAAAAGCGCGATAAAGTTTTACACAGCGAGTACGTTGCAAGAAGCCCTTTCATTTCTCAATTAAATAATGTTTTAGGTTCATAATTCTATTTATCATAAACGCTGTGTCTTTTTGTTTCAGTGCTAAACGAATTCATTAATTCCAAAAAGGAAAGGTGGCAAAGATTGATCCGGCAGATAGTTTTAATTATATGTATCTAAAAACAGTGAAGGCAAGGAGATACTAGAAATGGTTTCTAAAATGTTTTAGGACCTTCTTCAGTAACTTATTCCACTTTTATTAAGAACTAGTAAAATTGTAATTTTTATATTTAAAAAAATTTTTTTGTAGACAGAATTTTTAATTTCTTAGAGCAGTGAATACTTATTCCTTGTAAAATGTGCACATTATTAAATGCATTAATACGAGTCATCCGTTTTTAATACTGCATTGAATAAACATTTTTTTGTTTATCGTTGATACAATATTTATCGTTTTCAAAATAATTTCGGCGATATTTTAATAAATTGATATTTTCTGAGTCTAATTTGTTTTGAATGTAATATTACTTTGTACTATGTTTGTTAAGATCATTATTTCCTTTTTCCATTTTTTAAGAATTTAAATTGAATTTATTAAACTATTTTGTTGGTAAGAAAGTAATTTCGGTTTTTAGTGTGAAATAAAACGTAAAAAACCGAAGTTACTTTCTTACCAACCCAGTATTATTTCCAGAATAGTGCATTCCAAATGTACGAATTAATATTTGATTTTGCTTTTTACGTGTAATAAACTTACATGAAAAATAGCTTCGTTACCTTTCCTTGAATATTTTCGTTCCTGTTTGGAGTGCGAAAATTCCGTTTTATTCATTATGAAAAAATTAATTCTACTAGTAATTTTTGTTATTGTTACATTTCCATATACGAAGTCGATGTTTGACGTTGAAAAATAAATAATAAAGGATAATTGTATTAAGTATTTCTATTACGTTAAAATAACTAATTTTATTTTTGTACCTAAGTATTAGTTAAAAACAATATCATAAGTGCATTTTTTATATCCCTTCTTGTTGGTACATTATTACATGTCAATATTATCACTATTCCGAAAACAAAGTTGTATTTACCTTTAAAAGATAAATTCTGCCGAAGTTTTCGGGTAGCTTAATCGATGGCGCCACATGTATTATTCTGAAATCTATGTGAACTATTAGATTTTTTGTACATTATTCAAGTGATATATGTGAGTAAATATTTTTTGAAAATTTTATGTGTATTTTAGAATGTTTAATACGTTTCAATAATTTTATAAAATTATAAGTGATTTTAAAAACAAAAGAGATATGTTTTGACTCTATTACTGAATATTGTACATTAATTCGGTTCACTTATTTAACATTTATTTATATACATTTTGTTTTATGTGTCATCAAATTCATATTATGAGATTAGCTACCATAGTTGTTAAAGTATGC
>JABFPT010000112.1:52760-65833 GCA_022817245.1 Nixonia krombeini | reverse complement strand
AATTTCACAGTTTTCGCCTTATAACTCTTCTCCATTTGGTAATTTCAAAATGAACAAAATAGCATTTTATTCCGCACATTAAGGCGAATCCAACAAGTATTAGTACGTCGATCTGAACCCATAATACGACTTTTAATGACAGTTTAGGCATCAGTAGTTTCACTTTTAGAAAAATGTCGAAAAATCAACTTCGGCTTTCGGCATTGAGATGCATCCAATGGATAGATCTCGCTGCGTACGTCAAGAATCACCCCCCATGTTGACCATTCCCGCCATTAGGAGCTGAGATATTAAGGAAAGCAACAAATTTGATGGGGTGCAGTTGTCTACTGAATTTCACCAAATTTTTTACCGTGTTTCTATTTCTTATTCTGAAGTTTTGAGCCCCCACAAACGAGCGTACCAGCTACGCATCGGCAAACGAGATCCGTCACTATCGCAGAATTGCATGTCAGGAAAGCAAAGTCTAATTAGTATACTCGCAATCGCATGTCTATTATCATGTGTAACGAGTTCATGGAAAGCATATCACGCAAAGTCACGAAGTTAAACATACCCGGTGCCAACGTCCATGTGGTCCTCCGGAAATTCAAGCATGGTATGTAATTTGTAACCAAGAGAAATGTCAACAGTGGATAATTGAAGAGCAAGAAAAGCCGAGTTTTCACTTAATTACTGAATAGCGTCTTTAGGATTTTCGCCAAAAAGAATCGACCGTTGCCTTATGAATTTAGGTATTTCGTTACACACTGAATAAAGATGTTTTGGCAGCCAGCCAGTCTGTAAGAAATATACTTTACAACACCTCTCCTTCCAGCTCATGTTATACCTAATACATTTTTCATACATTTCTAATTCTAAAAATCTCTCTGGTAGACGGGAGTACGCATTTAGCCAGAAATGCAATATTTCACACGCTTGAATGTCCAGGGGTAACTGTTAAATCGGTGGTATCGCTAGATCCAGGGCCACTGGAGGCAAAAGTCGAGGCCAAAATACGACCTCTTGGAAACTTGTCTGGGCGTGAAAGCGGTGAGGAGAAAACTACTAACTCTCCCCGAGTAACACCACATTTTCCAGTTGCAATCAAAGCCGTTATTAAGCCGTCTAGTGTCTCCGTAGCGTCTCCTCTCCGTTGCACTTCGTACAGAGGTGGTTCACCCCACTGCTTGGCTCCGGTTCGAATCAAACTTGGCCCGTAGCCAGCGTATTCATTCCAGAAACTAGCCTCCAATTTAAAGGACCAATTATTTAATCAATTTCGCTCTCTTAGCGGCAGGGTTAGCCTCACTCAAGCCATAGGATTCTCGACGACAATTGAAATCCTTTCTCCGCTCGAAACCTCTAGCACAATAACTCGGCGCCTCGCTTCTCCGGAATCATACGCGCTCTTTAAAAATGTAACCGCACTCGCCGAGACCTGGATGAAAACCTGCAATGGTATAAAATACAGCAAACCGTCGGGACTGTAAATTTTGAATTTTCGTTGAACCCCTATCCAGGTATGAGAGTTACTTTGAATTAATCGATGTATAATTAAAGTTTAATCTGTGATCAAAGACCGAATCTCAAAAATCCTGTCGTCATTTCCAACCTTGAATTGGGATTTCATTAAATTTCAATATGGTTTTAATTCCATGAGTTTTTAATTAGATCGAACGTTATCGGAAGTGATGGACACAGAGAGGTGGGTGTGGGTACCGTGTCGGTCTGCAGGGTAACACGTGTATCGCTACGACGGTAGATATTACTTGGCCATTCTTATTTCCCTAGCACGCTAACGCAGTAAATCTCAGTTTCACAGAATTCTGATTTACCTACCGCATACATGATTCTACTGCGGCTCGCCGCCGACACCAAGCGGGTAACTTGTGGTCCAACGCCAGTGGCCAACAAATGTGCATACGTAGCAAGTTCAAGCTCGTATGTTAAGGAGGCTGTTACGTTTGATGCCACATTTTCGAAGTAAAAACATGCTTCGCGGTGCACACGGCGGAAATAAACAACCACCAGACACGTCTTGCCTCGCGCATTACGATTCATGGTTACTCGCTAGCTTCTTAAATTGAATTCTGGTATCCGCACGAGTTAATCAGCCGCGACGCCTTTCCGCGCAATATACAATCTAATGTTTCAAACGAAACGTGGATTCACATGCAAAGACCCCACGGCCGTTAAATTTAATCCCATGACCCGCGTCCGAATTCTGCTCGGAATTTTAAGTCATCGTTGGATCGCGACTAATTCCAACTGCTTCTTCGACATACGGTCCTACGGGCAAAGCTCGAAATAAATCTGAGGGGTTTGGAGAGGCTACGAGGCGGACCAGGTGAAGGCGAAGTCCGATCCCCCAGGAGTTTCGTGATCGTCCTGGCGTGTCCCGGGAGCTGACGAACAATCCGGAGGTGACCAAGAGCGCCGCAAACAATTAGATATAAAACCGACAGTGCTACGCCACACCCTACGGATTTAAGGGATGGCACGTACACGGACGCGACAAATCGGTGTGGTCGCGGCCACGCTGGAACGGGAGAAACGCGCGCGCTGTGCACAACACTAGATCACCGAGTCCCACGAGGAAGCCTCGTTCCACGCTCTACAAAGCGCCGTATTAAACGTGATTTTAAATGAAACTGGGAGGATTTGCGAAATTAATTTCGAACGAGTAACCGAACAAGCCGCGACTTTGTTGCAACGACAAAACGCACAATGCCTAGATTTTTGGGATTTTGAGTAATATATTTGAAATCGTTAGTGCCCCATGTGCATCATACAGTGGTTCTTTAATCAACCGGTGGCACCCCATTTGCGTCGCATACAGAAAATGATGTAATTTGCCAGTATTGGCGAACCAGTCGAAAAAACAAAACCGTGCAAGAGAATTATTATAAAGGACATTGAGCGAAATTAAAAAGCGGTTTTGGTTCTAAAATAGAAATTAATAATCTCAACTGTCAGGACTTTGGACTGTTGAGAACGATAAAAAAGTGTTGGGTCCTAAAGGTTTTTAGGATATATTAGTTGGAGATCGTTCGTACACGGATTATTCGAGCCTCGACTAGTCGATAATGCGCCATTTGGAATTATTCCCAGCCAATAAGCCAACTTCTTTTATTCTGATGCATGTTTCTTCGATGAGGAAAATACTCATTTATCTGCCATCGAAGATTCGCGATACTTGCCTTCTGGCGGACGTATCAAAGAGCACGTTGACATTTTGGAACCTAAAAACTTCAATCTTGATTCGAGAGCCTTTGAGATGCAGTGCCAAGCTTTCTCCACTTCCCATGCAGGACGCGGTGAAATGCGACGAATCAATATAAAAAGATGAAGAGGCCCTGTTCCTTTTTTCCTGCGCGGCGTCTTTGTTCAAATACCTGCATCTTATTTCCAATATTGACCAACCAGAAAATCGCGAAAAAACGAAACAGAAGAGACCAAAAGCAACTCACATTCGAATTATGATACGCTGAAACGCCACTTTTTATGCTATGATTTTCCAATTTCATTCCGCGACGAGCCGTAATGACATTTGAAACGGCTGAAGTTGTGCGAACGCGTAGCAAAATTCGCAAAATAAAAAGCGCGTAAAACAAGCCAAACAGTTGCTGTTTTATCGAGTGGCATAAAATAGCCCATCTCGTAATCGCGATCTAATCGCTTTAATGCCGCATTTTCCGCAACCAGCGTTTTTGCCCTGCTGCCTTTCGCACGAAAAATACATTGTACATACTAATCGCTTCCTCCACAAGCAAAACAATTTTTTTTCAAATTCCCCTCGGTGGAAACGTGTCATTGATCGAGCGTGGAAAGTCGTCAGCCCGTTTAAAGAGTAAATTAAATATAGGCGAGCGGGGAAAAAAGCCAAATCGGACGAAAATGCGCGAAGCCGGAATCAATAGCAGCCGCTGTTGCGAACTAACGATCAATAATGGCATTGTTCGTAGTTATTCCAATCGAGTATGTTCGATTTTCATTTTATTATACTCTATTAGTCAGCGACGACGCCAGTTAAATTCTGAAATTGAACAATGAAAGACACGTGAGGAAGGGAAATGGGAAATATCGAACGCGGGGTGTAATCGCGGAAACCACAATTTTCGGCGAGCGCCGTTTTCGCGTTTCTATGTTGGTCCGAGCGCCGATAATACCCGCGATAATGCAAAACGTATTTACGGTATTTCGTCTGGAAAAAAAAGTCACGTTTGATGAAACTGCCAGGCACGATGAAAACGTCGTGCTCGATGAAAAAGTCGACTCGCTGCGTCGACCTATTTCGCAATCTCATAAGTCGAAGTGACCCGACTTTACGATAATGGATCTTCGGTCGGCGATGAACAATGTTCGCCACGGTTCTCGTAAGCGATGTAGCGAGAGCACCTGATCCCCGGTGTATTCCACGGAATCGAGTGAAAAGCCGTCAATGAAAAATCGTCCGTACGCTCGCGAGATACGCCTGAATTATCTTCTTCCTTGCGTATCTCACGGCCACCTTTCCATCCGATGGGGTGGCGCCGACTCGTTTTATAGAAATTCTTCCCACCCTTTACGTGACAGGTTAGCCCGTATATGTCCCGATGTGAGTCGGGGCCACACGTACGAGCCACGTCCCCAACACAGTTGCGATACGTTACGAACAACATTTCGCAAATATCCATCCTTATGGAACCGGGGAAATTGTTTCGGGCGTACGTCGTAACCTTCGGCGGCTGGTCGCACACCCTCGGAAAATAACCCGCGATCTTAATTCCCGACACGAAGTCATGAATTTGCCGGGGAGCTGTGGACGAAGATAAAACGTTGATTATCGCCGACAGCTTTGTTTGCGATCTCTCAAAGTGCTTCGGATTATAGGATTCAAGACACGGCGACGAGTTGTAGTTAATGAACGCGTAGTCAGGCGGGGGACGATTTTTCACTTTTACAGCGGTGCGCGGCACGAGCTTTCATAAGGGATTGAACCTGTTCGTCTGACACAACGTAAATGTCGATGATCTTGGTTCTGAAATTTTAATAAGAGTCGTTAGAGCTTAATAAGAGTCGTCACGATTATTGTTAAGCGGATATCTTCAACTTCCGTGATCCTCTTTTGTAATAAATGTCATAGAAGGTAAAAGTTTGTCACAGTAGAAAAGTATCTTCGTTGCATCGGGACATTTTTCCCTGGGGGTGGTGAACAACAAGCTCTACTGTCGTTGTGCATCCAAAATCAGATTAGTTCCGTGATTGGGACAGTATTTCCGAGCATCGATTGTGCCTGGCTGACTGTTGCGGCATACAAGGCGGAAATTTAATGTCAGTGGCTGCTCATCCCCAAGCTGCGGCATCCTTCGTCATAATGAGACACACGAGGTTGAGTAATAGATTCACATTATGGCATGCCAGGGGTTTGCCGGTACTGGATGACGAATCGCTCTTCATTTCTCCCCTCCTTTGTTTCCTTATTCTCGTCTGACACTCAACTCTCCGGATACCTCGGCTAATTTAATGTCAACGACGACAGGGCTATTTGAAGAGACGGTTCGCCGAAGACGCATTCAATGTCCGGGCATCCGACTCTTAACCAGATACTGCAAAACCGACGGGAGACGAGGAACGATGTTCCGTACGACTCTCCCCTTATCTCCTACAGCAATGTAGGAAAAACGTAAATTGATATTCCGATGACGTGTGCAAACGTTACTCCAACGTTCCGACGTTATTTGCCGACCCTCGTGCGTTAACGCGCTTGGAAAATAATGCTTTTAAATATTCCATACACGCAAGCAAACACACAACACTTTGTTTACTTTTAATTCGATGGCGAGTTATTCAAAACGCCGTTCCAATAACTTCGGCAAATAAAACAAATCCGCGGATGTCGAATTCATCGAAACCTACCACTTTCCGTGCATTAAGCAGCGTGTATTATTTGCTCGACACGCCTCGCTTTTGAATCACGTTCTCATTCTCGTTTTATGTCGGGTTCGGATCAATCACAGAGGGCGTGTCTATCGGACACTTATAAGGTACTTTCCAAGACGAGTTAGGTTAGGTGATTTTATTCCCGTTTTATTTCGGGCGAGGAACTATAGAGGGCGCGTCGACTGGACGCTTACCGAATTGCGAGCCCCTGAAGACGGCTTACTTTTCTCTTAATACTGAAGCCGGATGTAGAAAGGTGCAAAAATCGACGAGAAACTTACAAGCGATTTCATTCGGGATTTTCCGAAACGACCCCTGTCCGCTTATTTTTGATGGTGACTGATAACCGTGGGAGAAGGTTATTCATCAATGATTCGACGGGAATGGATAGTCGTTTTTCAAGCAGCGCCACCTGCGCGATAAATATTGGCCGATGTGTGTAGAATTCGCCTCGGACTGCGAACAAAAAAGACATGACTGTGAAGGCTGGTGGATGAATAATACGCCGCGGGTGATGCCCGGGGCTCGGACGGGCCGCGTCGATTTTCGGCGAGAGCCGCGCGTTACAAAAGCGCGTTTACACAAGGCCGATTGATCGGCCGGCTACTTAGGGGGAGCCTTGGGAAAACCAAGGTTTTCCCCTCCTAGCGACAAAACATACGCGATAAACTGCTTTATTGAGGAATCATTTTTATTGCGTTTTCCTGTTAGCGCAGTTATTGATTACCGAGCGGGAGTAAAATTTTATTTATCCTAGAGATTTTAGCGGAAGCCATCCAAGCGGAATTGATCGCGGGAAAATAATAAAAACATATTAATATGATCGTTCCGTGTCGTTGGTCGAGCACAGGTAAAAAGCTTGGTGACCTTTCTATGAAAATTTGAAGCCGTAATGGGCTCGCCTCTTAACATCTAGCAAAGGCGTTTTACGCCCGCTCATTACAGCGCGGAATGGTTATTATTACGAAACATTAAAAGCGTCTAGTTGTGAGTAGGTGTATCAACGAAACGGTACAATGACATTAACAGCGCGATCGCGTATCTTCGCTAATGTACGGAAAGTTGGCCAGCGGGCGGTTTCTCATCGAACTTCCTCGCGCGCTATAACGCGTGCCTCCCGGGGAACACAATGCGATTCGCAATTGAAATACACTGATGCACCCCTGCAACTTTGAATAGCAAGCGAAACTGTTATTCATGTCCTGCTACTATTTCCATGTAGCATATTTGTAACGCCGCGTCTCCCGAGACACCGAAACGCAAAAGTATGAGACAATCGACTCATAAAAGTCACACGTGACAATGACGTCTTTTCCGAAGCTCCCACTCGAGGGATTCCGCCTGTATTTGTCTTCGACCGTTAAGAGACTATCCGGAGATCGGTTTTCTTCAACACCGCGCTCTGACATTGTCGTTATTCACAAACAACTTTTTTATCGGCCTGATCAAAACAAGGCTTCACGTGACATAATTTCGGGCAATGCGAAGTTGTCATTAAAATTCGCACCGGTGGATCATCTGTCGTTGAAGGATTGTATTTTGTAAAATTCTGTGTAAACTACTCGTTTCTTAACATTGTTCGAAACACAAACTTGCACCGTTTCCGATACTAAGGATCTTTAACATTTTCTGACACCGTTGGAATATTTTTCACTCGACTTGTGAAAAAGTCCGTGCGAGAGATAAAATTAGAGCGTAAATTTCTAAACAAAAATATCTCCTACCCTCAAAAGGAAGAAAATGTGTAATTGGAAAGGATGCGAGGTGCGAACACATAGGGAAGCAAAATATAACATTTTATTTGTCGTTGAACTAGTTCTCCTGTCACGTGACATCTTTTTTGGAAACGCATCTCGTAGACGTTTTTTTATACCCAAGTTAAGATGTGTCTAGATAACGGTGCGGCGCTTGGAAACGCCATCCCCGTCAGATTACGTTCAGAAACATATTTGTGGAAGATGGATTTAGGTTTCTCGTTTAGGCGGTATCATTGAATGGCGTTGTTCATGTGTCTGTGACATTACTCTCACGAGGAGGATCGAAAACGTCGATCCGATGTGAAAGATTAAAAGCAGCGAAATACGCAGGATTTCATCACAGATATATGTATGACAGTTCCGCGGCCTTGGTGCAACTTGATGCGAAATATATTCCCCATATTCGCAATGCATGTTTCATTAAAACATGATTTAAACAAATTAAATCAAATTGCACAAATTATTTGTCGGAAGTTATTTGTCAACTTTGATGAAAGCTGTGTTTATATTTCGATTTCACATTTATTGACTTCATTGAATGATGTTACATTCCGGACAATTAGTTTTATTTTATTGCCGGAAAAGACGCATCGGCAACCGCAATTGCTGAGTTTTGAAAGTATAAAAGTAGCGGTAGGAAAGAGGAGGGGGTCGTAACCGAGAAAAGCGTCTTCGAGTAGTGCCAATAAAGGGAAAGGAAAATACGTCAGTGTCTGTTTGTGGGGCGGGGGTCGATCTCCGCGCAGTGATCACCGTAAATTCGATCATTGCGTTCTTATATCGATAACGATCCCAATAAGATGCCGGAAAAATGGCGTACATGTTATTACGGCGGCGTCTCGACGCTCCAACGCGCATTATCAGCGTGGATGTTCGGCGTGAAAACTGCAGCGATGAAAATTGCGCATAAATGTCAGCGATGTCGACAGCCTTGTTTACACCGGCGTAGCTTTTGCTAAAAAGCAATTACGACGCTTGCGAATATATTCGCGGGATCCGCGCACGCTGGGAATGACGAAACTCTTTATTCCATCGCGAGAGCGATGCTCGCCTTGCGCCGCTGTAAATACGGTCTGGTATAATCGCTTAGAGGCTCCTACGAGGTAACGAACAAACGAACAACTTCACTCAGTCAGCATCTTTCAGAGAACAACAGTAACTACATCACGTACGTGTCAAGTAAGTACAGCACACGAATTCACAATCATACCTTGCGGGAAGCACGGCAATGTTTTATAATTCACTGCAAACTTTGTGGATTACGAAGCGCTGCCGCGGATTCCACTTTGCGCCATATTTCGATTATTTAACGTTTGTCGGAATAAGTTCCCGCATTTTCGTAACTTTCGCGTTCCATTTACCACGGTTTGCCCTCGTGCGGGATGAATACACGCTGAAAGAAATTGGAATATAATTTTCATCAGCCACGCGGAAAAACTTCTCCCTGTTTGAGAGCAAACCTGGAATATAACGGATAAAGAGTGTGACATTCTAATCACGATAGTGCAGTTTTTATCACGAAGCCTGAAAAGTCATTTCGAATAGCTGCAAAATTTTATCATTCGCGATAGGTATCGATAAAAGGTGCTGCACAAATAAATATTGTTTACCGCGTAGTCTCTCTCTCTCTCTCTCTCTCCCTTCCTCTCTCTCTCTTCCATCGGTTACCGTCACTCGTAATATTCTGCAAACATTTCCGAGTGTACACGTATTTTTACAGACATACGTATACACTTGTACCGGTATGCCACACTCGCAATTATCCTACAACAGTTGAGTCATAAACATCCCCACGTACGCGGCAATTAATTAATTATGAAGTTTATGAAGAAGAAGTTTCTTGTGTAATGTAAGCCATACGATTTAAGACACAGGCAAGAAAGGTGTACATACGGAGCTTATTTCGACAAACTGCCTCTGTGGTTGGTAAAAAGTTGCCAACAGCGATGTAGACTAATCAAATTTAATCGAAAAATTTTGAATATCGTTATTTTATAGATTGGAATCTGAAATTACATATAAATTTTTTTGTCATATCGTTAATTCATGACAAAAGATGGCGCTTTTCCACTGAATGTTTTTTCAGCATAATTGAACAAAAATATGACGAGAAATCACACATGCCAGACGGGGCTGGCAAATGATACATTCCGTCTATGCCTCTCCGTGCTCTCGTTTTCGTAACATCGCGAGTAATCACTGTAATCGGCCTGTTTTTGACCAGCGGAACTCAATTTCGCTCGGGTTCCATCTAAATTTCAAATCCGCTAATGTGTATTTTTGCCCAACTCGCTCTTATCGGACGGCCGCATTGAATTTCAAATTTCGCGCTAGCGCCAGGACATCACGAACTTTTGGATATTTCTGCACGCTTGCACGTTGTCATTTGTTCCGCTCGGCGGGCCCGCCTGGGATCGTGTGTGATTCACGTTTTATTTATGATAGACGCCACGTTTTCCCAAATAGATTTTATGATTTATTTTATCATCTCCGTACACTAACTCGCCGCCATTCGATACCGGGTAAATGGACGAATCTCGGCATTTATGGAAAAAAAGCTCGAACCGTTACGCTTTTCAGTTATGCACATATACAGTTAAAGCGAATATCTGACATGCTTAATGTGTTTATAATCTTTTACCAACCAATCTGATTCTAGTATTGATAAAAAAAATTCTATAACCATTCAACCAAAAATACATGTTCTTTATAAAGCTATGAAAAAATTTCTAATTAAAAAAAAACATAAATAAATGTGTAAATTTATAGAATGGTACAAAATGCTAATTGAAATAATCACTCTGGAAAATAAAAATAGACATTTATTTATCAGAAGGTTAAAAGTAAACAGTTTAAAAATTAAAGAAAAACAAGATCTTTTTCAACTAATTATTGAAATTTGTAGAAATCACACAATTTTATTTTCGATTTGAAATAAAACATTTTTTTGCAAAGTGTCGTGTGAAAATATAAAATTTTGTAAAAGTATGGTAATAAAATGATGATAACGTTTCAAATAACGTGATTATCGTCGTGTATCTTTATACATCCATGTTTAACGTTAAAAAGAAGTTGATAGAGGGAAGCTAAATATGATACTGAAAAGCGCCGAAGACGCAGTCATGCATATCTATCAAGCGTCTCTCGCAGAAATCATTTATCACATGTTTCTGTTTGCCTTAACATGCTTCTTTGCATTTCTAATGCCGAAAGTGGGTATTACAGTAAAGAGAATTTAATGATCTACTTGCGAAGCTGCCGAGTCTCTGGGAATCCAGAGTCGCGCACTTCAATAACGTTCCTCGCGATTCGAGGACATTCGCCAATTTGAAGGAGCGTCGTTTACTCATTTTGGAAATGACGGAAGAGAAGGGAAAGACGCGAACGTGCCGAGCGGCTAATGGCACTGTAATTGGCCACGTTAAAACATTAACTTCCAGTTAGCAAAGTCTAAACCTGCTTGGAAGAACTCGATCCTAATGTATAACCATACGTGACGTCGTTTTCCCCCACTTTTGCCGCCGCTTTTGTCCCTTTACCGAAACCAGTGCGGTAACCTTTGGCGAAAAGAGTAGGTTTTTTTTCGTTTCTAAAATGTTACGGTTAAACATTCGATTAAATAATGTTTTCACGGCTCGTAATAAACTACAAAACTATATTTCAGTCGGTGAATCAACGGGAAGTGTTTATCGCTCGTTTACATCTCGCTTGATTTCGCCGGTGGTAATGAATTGTCGGGAAAGAAAACTTATTTGTTACCTCCCCTGACGCAACCGTGATAAAGAAAAGCACGAAAAAAGGTTAATTTCATTACGGAAGCGACATCTGTCACAGCTCGAGGCAATTGGCAGTGATCACGTAAACGAAAGGAAAGACTTCTAGACACACGAAAAGTATATTCTTGGGTAAAATAAGAATTGTCATTAAAATACAAAAAAACGAAATCCAGAATATAGAACGGATCCTTTTACAATATTGATACATTACCGAAAACGGTAATCATTGTTTGATCAAAGTGGAACTAGAAACGATGATTAAAAAAGCTTATGAATAACTCCTTTTTTTAGAAACGGCATTTTTTCCACACATTAAATTTTCGGAGTAGTAAAGATAGACAAATATAGGCGAAGTGCACTTACTAATTTATTGACAAGACTCTATCGACGACGTTATCGATCAATGCCGATACCGAAAGGTGTACAATATCGGTCCCTCGGATAATTGTCACGTGCATAAAACGCGGAGGCATCCCGTATATGGAAATGCAGGTTTATACCCGAAGTGGAGTAGATCGTGGAGCGAAGGCGCGACAGCTACTTATTTAGAATATTGCTGGCATAAATCTGCATAAATGTGGCACAGGTCGGGGATCGTTGGTCGTCGTGCATTATGCGACGGCTTAAGGTGTGTTGACACACCTTCTGCATTCTCCTTCACCGCTATCGGTCTTACGAGCTTCGGCTCACCAGCCGTCGAATTCCTGAATATACCCACCCACGCGTATTCCACCCTCCCAGCCTCCCGCCCCCCTTCTTCCTATCCCACCGATTATCGCGTATCTCTGCATCACCACCTTATTCTATTCATGTCTCGCCATTTCAATCCTCGTCATCGAACTTCGCGCGAATTAACAGTCGGACGATAAAAAATGTTTGGAGATGAAAAACGGCGCATGCGCGGCGTTTAATTGAATCCAGGGATTTTACCGCGCGGGGTCACGCCGGGACAGCTTGGCTCTGGAAAAATTGCAATTTATTTTCCTTGGGAATTAAAGCCACTACTATTAAGCAGCACTGCCGGCTGCACCTCGCACACTTCCAGCCCACTCCGCCTTCGACGACAAAGTTATATGGCGTCGAAAAGGAAATAACCGACTAAGGATTATCCGCTTCGCCGTTTCTGTCGCAAAAACGGGCAGGCAAGAAGAAAAGAGACGCAGACGCTCATCATAGCGGGAGATAACGAAGAGCCAAGAATAGGAAAGAACATTTTTATGTGGAGAAAGGTATTGTAAGACACGGCGCCGCTTCGAAGCTGAAGAATTGTATGCCATTGGTTGTTACCAAGGGAAATGGGACGTGTTCCGTCGCTCCGACGTATTGAAGCACACCAGCAACTTTGTATGAACACACTTGTCTGATCGTGTAAATACAAAAAAGAATAAAACCTGCGAAAAAAGAAAGAACCGTTTCGAATTACAGCGTACCGTTTTACATTCGATTAATCAAGATCGCACTGGCCGATGCGAAATTAAGCGAAATTGAAATATGTAAAGTTAAATACGAAAAACACTTCTTGGTCAATTGAATTGACTGTAACGCGTACTTCTCCGGAGTTGGGATTAAGGTAACGGCGAGATAGAGGAAAAGTGACGCAAGTTTAAAAACTTGCAGATGACCAAGATAATAAAAG
>JABFPT010000112.1:35389-49233 GCA_022817245.1 Nixonia krombeini | reverse complement strand
GAGCGATTTTGGAAATTACCTTTGATACTTTTAAACGAAATGATGTCCTTTTGGAACTATTGCTAATGCTAAACGGATAACGGAAATAACAGCATATCCGGGACGAGCAAATTCGATGATAAGGCGGTTTCACCGAGGTATCGAGTGGGACAAACGTAAACGCCGCCGAGGCGTGTTTCATTCCGTAGTAAAGTCGTCGAGGAGTCATAAGAAGTCACGCGGCTTTAACTGCCACTCGCCGCGAGCGATAATAAGAATAATATACCGCGTGGCAGGGTGTGAGAGGCAGAAATGAAGTGTAGGGCAACGATAACAACGTTCTTTTGTTACCTTATAATTAGCAAACATGGCGGCTCTGGCTACGTACGTTGAGATACTGGAATAATAAAATGGCGAGGCGGGCTATTTTATGATTTCAACTCGAGATGGTGGAAAAAAAACTCGTACCGCGCGATCGGGCTTTATTATTAATACAACGAATCGCACAGAATCGAAATTGTTTTTGCCGGCTGTGTATCGCTGCCGACCGCCATTGTTGCGTGCCGC
This sequence comes from Nixonia krombeini, assembly GCA_022817245.1. Classification (NCBI taxonomy): domain Eukaryota; kingdom Metazoa; phylum Arthropoda; class Insecta; order Hymenoptera; family Scelionidae; genus Nixonia; species Nixonia krombeini. The sequence continues at coordinate 48,687 of JABFPT010000112.1, read as the reverse complement.
TCTTTCCTATCACAAGTATTTATTGACATATTAATTTTGCGATAATACACTTCATTTAGTTTTCGCTCGAGCGGAATTCATTTTCAATTTGTTATTGTTTTTCTCCGAATCGATATGTGCACGTTGCCAGTACATTGTACAAACAATGTTGCTAATTGTACACTTGACAAAATGTCAGTTTGCTCCTGCTTTCTCCGTCACTCATTTTCACTCGTTTTGTAATGCACGCGGCTAAAAGGTAATCGCTAAATCGTAAATTACACTTCTGCAAGTGGAGTTAACCGAGCTTTCGTCAAACATCTGCTTAACTTCGCACTGTTTAATTTATAGAATGTAATTCATGCACGGAAAAGTCCTAGAAACAGTCATTAATAAAAAATCTCGCTTCATAGGACATTTTACGTACCACTTACCAAAATTCAGAATCCGTTAAGATCATTTAGTCATAAAACATTACATCTTTTTAATAACGCTAACATTTTATTAAAATAACAAATGTTTCTACTCAAATATTGATATTAAATGAAAAGAGAGGGAGAGAGAGAGAAATGTTATAATGAAGAAAAGGTAATTGATCGATCGAATAATTTCCTTTTCAACAATTCGCTGACATCAGTAAAGCCAGCGTTTCCTCGCGTTTGATCAAACAATGATGAAAATTGTAGAAAAGTGCAAACGCGTGTCCGACGAAAGAATATTTCAGTAGGCCGCGAACAAATATCAAAAGCTTGTCAGTGCGGCGTAGCGCGGCCTCTGAAACAGGATAACCAATTTCGAGAATGAATTTTATCGGGGAAGCCACTTCGGGATTGGTGACCCATGTTATTTCGGGTAATACGGTGGCCCATTAAACGTGCTTTTAAAAGAGGACGGACGGCCGTTCGCATATTTTATTTTTACCGATCCCATTGTCGCTGTTATTGCGAGTAAGCGGCATGAAAAACGGTAAAAGCGTTTCAGTAATTATTGACTTTGAATGCGGGAAAACACGTGATTATTATCACATTACGACTTTGTACGCTCGTTATCGCATTACACGCCGCGATGAGCGTTTCGAGCAACAAAAGACGCGACTTTTTAGCGACACCGTTCAAAAAAAGCATCGCGTCGGAAGCTCGACAAAAGCACATTGAATTGTCGTCGTTAATTATTAATCAACTCCGAGTGTTTTATAATACGTTTCCACGTGCGAGATATTATCCGATATTTAACAAAATGGCGCAGCGCCTTGTCACCTTTGAATTTTTATATGATAATTATAGTCATTTATTTGGTAAGAGATTTCCCGTAACACTGAACTTTTTTACGTGCTTACAGATCGGTTATCGGTTGCCCCTTGATAACTACAATAAATTATCTTCGAGCGGGAACGGCTGCAGGTGTGTCTGATGCTCGCGACGCGCTATAAATAAATATTCTATATTTCTCACATATGGAATAAATTGTCCAGCGTAGTTTCCATTAAATAAATACACACATATGCACGCGCACGTGCACCACCGCGAAACAGAAATACGTACGACATTCAGTCGTCGAGGTAATTACCATTATCGTTTTACGTGAAAAAAAGCTTACATTTTTCTAAAACAACTTTTGTCGCTTATGCGACAAAATTAATAACATTGCTATGAAACTTAACACTCGTGTGGTTTTCTTTACAATTCACTTTCGCAAGGATAAAAAAAGCTGAGAAACAAATTGATCCACTTGTGAAATGTTTATGAGAGCTAGAACAAACTGCCGAATACAGTATCGGTAAATATAATTATTTATTTATGAATAATTGCGCTCGATAATGCGACAGCATGTGGCAAACCGTGTTTGATAAGTTTGTCAGTCGCGGAAATGCGTTCGAAGAGAATTAACAGTAATTTGGCGACAAGCAGCGATCACTTGACCGTTCTCGCCATTTCTTTTTCAACATTTTACGAATCTTCTGATACGTTACGCAAACGTTACAAAACTCATAATCAATTAACCGCTTGATACTTGGCCGTGAAGTGTCGTGTCGCTCGATTTGGGTGAATCCGCGTGCATTTGCAAGGCGCGGTTTAGCGGAGCCTCGAGTGCCGATTTTCTTCTAGCTCGCGATCGGAGCGTTTTTGCCAGATTCAATTTAGCCCGGAAACGCTTTCCTGCTACAACATCGCGGTTTTTGTCATATCACCCTCGGAAAATTCTATTCCGTATTTCCTAGTAAGCGTCCTCCATTAAGAGTCAACCGCAATGTAGCATGAAATATCTCGAACAATAGTGTACATACGCGATTGTGTGTGTACGCGATGTGTATCATTCACCGAGAAGCGAAACGAAGTGAATAATAGAGACGGGTTTTCAAAATGTTACCACTATTGTAATCGAAATAAAAGCTATGTAATTTTCCCAGGGCATTTTAAATGTTTGACTACAATTCCAGAAATTGCATTGTCTCGCCTTCATTTCCCGTTGTATGTGTACTTTTTAATTCTTACGTGAATAAATTGTGAATTGAACTACACATTAAATTGCTCGTTAAATTCACCGGTAATACAAACCCGTGTCTTTTACTTCCCTTTACCTTTGCATTCCGAGTGTGCGATTAGATTCGTTGTAGCTAACATTCGAAGTGATCCGAAGTTGCTTACCGTCGCATTTTAAGTATAAACGATAGTTGAGAATAAACGTCAGTGGGAATTTATTAGACTGCGAAACAAAGCACCGATACTCCTAGTGAGTTTCACGGCCTTAAAGATCACTCTACGAGTTTAGCGAAAAATAACCATAAACGAGCGATCGCAAAGTTTTAAGATCAATTTGGCACGCAGTAACGCTCCAGATGCCGGCCGTTGCCTCGGGAGAGAAATGTCCCTGACAAAGGGCTGCGCCAGGCCGATTCGTCTTGCCACGGGAGTCGGTTCCCCCGTGCCCCCCCCCCTATCTCTCTTGACTCTTCCCGTTTCAATGAACGCGTCCGAGAAGCAGACTCTAATCGAACTTCCACCTTTTATTTGTGTTCGCAGATCCGCCGAAGATCCTGGTCAGACCAGTCTCGCAGAATGTCAAGGCCGGAGGAATAGCCAGCTTCTACTGCAGCGCTGACGGGGCGCCGCCGCCACAGATACACTGGCGCAAGAACAACAAAAAACTCTCGCGTAAGTTATTGAGTTCCCCGGAATTTTAATTAACCGCGTCGCAATTAGCGCCGGATGTTTTCACGTATCGCCCCATTAATAATTAATTACGACTGTAAAAATAATTTCATCCGTTATTAAATGTGTCGCGCACGTTCGATAAAGCCGTCGGTTCGCGGGGAAATTATTCTCGCGAAGTGACCGATATAAATGCCCTATTTGGCGAGATAATAATTAATAATTGATCGTGCACAGCGTAAGGACACATCAATGCAAATAAAAAGTCCTTTCGAGCCGTTTGATTTCGAATCCGGCGAAGAGCATTGTCTTTTTTAATTCCGGTTGAGCAATTTAGGGAAAACAAGACGGATGTTTTTGCTCGCTTCCAGACCAGTTTTGTGTAAAGCTTTTCCTTTCTCGCACTGTCTCTTAATTCGATTGCTCGTTCGCTCTGCGGAAACGAACGTCCGGTGCTATCTCTTCTTTCTCATTTCATAAAGAGAAAAGAACTTTATGTTATTAAGGGCCGCTAACGCCACATTGTTCCGTGTTACGGTATTGCTAGGAAAAAGGACAGGACATAATTCAATAGATTTAAGTAATTGAACGCTGCCCGTAATCGCGCGGAAAAAATGTGCGTCGCGTTCACTCCATTTTGTGACAGTTGAACTGTTCGATGCAGCTACACCACTCTGCAGCTCCCCCTGCCGCGGCCATTATTTTCATTACGTTTTAAAACGGTCTATCTCCTTATCTCGTGAAAATGAAAGAATAGTACATAGAAATGTCGTACTTCGAATTATTTAGTGCAATGATTTGTAAGTAACGTTAATTGAAAAGCTTACGTGAAAATAGCGATATATAGCGAGTTGAGAAAGAATAAGTGAAAGTGCACGATGTTGTCGTTTGTTTAACGGTTTCGTTTTCTCCTTTTGATACAGCATCGCAATCACGTTACATAGTTCATCAGTACAATAATGGCGCTCTTTTGAGGATCGAACCCGTCAAGGGAGGAAGAGACAACATGACATACGAGTGTTTGGCCGAAAATGGAGTCGGCGATGCCGTTTCAGCGACCGCTACGTTGAAGGTTCACGAAGGTAAGTGATCGGCATACGATTTTATCAAAACGATTTTTATAGACCGAAGTTGGGCGGATACTGTCAAGGTTAAAAATTTCTCAAATTATGTTTCACCCATGTCGACCACCAAAACTACGACACCAAGACAAGGACACAATAAATTGTTGCACCCTCCCAAAACGAATAGTCAAACGTTCAACTTACTTTTATTAACAAACTAACCCGGCAAATCAATCGAGGTGCAGAGGAGCAACGAGTGGGCTCGTTCGAATGAGAAGAGACGCCGTGGCAACTTTTATATTTCAAGGTGGGGCGGATGGTCTATAATGGTGTCCACGGCTGCGGGCAGACGGAGAAGCCCTTAATGGGAAAGAAGCGAGGTGCATACCAGGCTGGCGGCCGTTCCTTTTCCAGGGGATCTCTTAAGCTTGTGCAAAACGACTTAATCGCTTCCCCTGACGTTTGAATTCCTCCGCACGCCATTATCTTCGCCGAAACCGAAGACGGCAAAATTCTTCCGGAGATATATCGAGCGTATTAACGTCAAATTGCTCGACTTTGCATCGTTTGCTTAATCTCCCCCGGGCTATCAGGACTTATTGAAAACGAATTCCAAGCTCCGCCGTTAATTCACCCCGCGTTTTTACCCAATAATGGATTGTTTTCCGATGTATCTTATTTTTCCAGCCATTATTGCAAAATCGATGAGCTATTCGGTGGCAATTAGCCGAGCCAGCGGGGAAAACGTCCCTTGGGACGCCCTCGTTTTTGGACTCGGCGCGCGATATTCCCAGCTGGTAAGCGAATATAAGTGCATTTGCACATGTTCCTCGCCGCTTAATACACGTCGCGTGGCACTCATAATCGCGAAAATCAGCGCGAGCTATGAAACGCATTCGTATGAATGCGATTAATTATTATCTGACGTTTATTGCTTCATTACGCAGACGTGAACCGCGCGGTTCCGCATAAGCGCACAGGGTTTGTTATTATTAACGAGCCGTGGTGCGCCGGCTCGGACGTGCGCGGAAAACGACGCCTCCTTCTCGCATGAATCATCCCGACTAAGAATTGATTTAGGACATTAATAAGGCATTCGTAAGGACACCCGATATCGGGATCGTATCAAGTAACTTACTTCAACCGTGCTGGTATGCACCGGTTTAACAATACCTTATCAGTACCTGATCACGAATGTCAGGGGCTCTGATCAATTTCTTATTTAATGTTGTCTTTCAAATTCTGATCGAAAAGAGCATTTCAAATTTTATTCGAGAAGCTTTTTTTTCTTACGTATCGAAATTTCAAATTATTAACACTTGAATGAAATTATCAGGTATGACCTATTAATTGGTTATCTAGATTTCTTCACAGAATAAGCTTCACCTGCGCCGAATTGATACCTTATATGATATTACTCGGTCATTAATGCCCTACTTATACCTTAATTTCTGCATGAGATCGTCCAACTCAGACACGACCTCGGGTTTGCTTATACTACGGAAAATGATTTGTCGGCAAGTGCCTAATTGCCACTCTTCTTTCGTATTCTTCGTTAGGCGAAATCCGGAATATTACTCCTACCTCGGTAACAATGGCGTATTCCGGTTAAAGCGATCCATTGTCGTCGGCCGTGGCGTCCGTTTGGAATTCCAACGAAGATTTCTCTTAACGTGCTCCTCGTGCAGCCACGAATCTTCGCCGGCGTCACCGGCTCAGAGTAGCGATATCGCGGCGTCATGGAGATCGAGTGATATTGTCATATTTCCACGGCAACATAATGAAAGCGCTGTTCCGCTGGAAAAGTTACCGAGTACCAAGGCACTCGGGTATTAGTAGGGTATTTTTGGGGACACGCTTGTACCATTCCCACTTTTAATGGGAACTCGCCAATAAAACGGACCATTTTTCTAAAGGCCGAATGACTACCTTTACGTAACGCGTAACGACGTGTCGTGTTTCGCTTGGCAGTAACTCGGATGTATTCGATTGGGGTAATTACGAAACTATGATCATGTATTTACTTCGGTGTGCAGCGCGTCGAAGAGAATCGATCGGGAGATAGCCGCGGCTGTTTTATCCGCTGATGCTCAGTTCAGTGTGCAAATCGCTAGTTCATTCACGTACATTAATCGACATCCGAGCTATTAAGCAGGAGAAAAGCGGATTTTAATTCATATAAGCGAACTATTTGCCTTTCATTTACGGCTTTTGAATCCACCAAACCGACGGCAGTTCGAAAAGGTTGACAGTTGCGTCATGCCATATCGCGAAATCAAGTAAAAAATTCCATGATCGAACGACGTTAATCGGCAAACATTTTCGCTCAACTTCCCCGACGAATTAATCTTTCAATATTGTGAGCTTTTTGCGCCGTGAAATTCGCAACGCAATTCCGTCGAATTGGAGACAAATTTAGGAGAAAAGCTCTTGTTAAAGTTATGACTCGTGTGGTGTGATTAATTAACGAAATTTCAAACCCGCAATTGAAAATTCAGGGTATGCGGTTTTAATGAACTTTTTCAATGAGCTTCTTATGCTCTTGCATTCTTTGAAACAAACTTTTAAGAAATTAATGAATTAAGAAAAAAAATCGATTCACAATGCTGTATAGCGTAGGCTGCTTTAAAAATGCTTTTTATGCTGTGATGTTTAAATTTTAACAATCTTTGATTTGTCAGGTAAAACCTTTTTATAAATAGTTTAACAAAAGAGTTATTAGCGTTTGTTTAAATATTCCATGAACTGTTAGAATTAATTGTTAATCATTATGTGAAATAATGACAAGGAGATTTAAGTTGTCTGTGAATAATGAGAAATTTTAGAGGACAATTTTTTCACAAATAAATTTAATCAAAATGTTAGATAATGTTTTAACACACTCGTAATACAAATTGAAAGTAATTATACGAATTGATACGTATTTTAATTTTGTTGAATGACAGTTTTCCACAAATCATGGAAAAGTAATTTTCACGAAAAAAGTTTCAAAACATTATCATTTTGAGAATAAATGAAATGCATGAAATGGAATTTTTCATTCGTCGAAGACTAAAATTTGGGATAATATCAGTAACGCTAACAATATACTTTGCCATTCGCTGTATGCAATTTTACACAAAACAAAAAAGCTCAGATCCGTCTGGCTGAACATTTTGTATACGAAGTAGGATTCTAACGAAGCGAGACCAGGGAGAAACGCCAATCGCGAAGTTCCAAATTCATATTAATGACTCGCGAAGGAAAAAAGCGAGCATTTAAAAACACGGAAGAGCGAAACGCGTAATGTGAAAAATGGCTGGCTGAGGAGGCCGATGCTGACTTTTCCATGCCTGGCAGAGAAGGGCGCGAATAGACAATAATTTCAGCCTCTCGCGTGGATGACGCGAAGAGATTTTTGCTTCCAGCTGGAACTTCTTTGTTTTGTATTTTCATTTTTTCCCTTTCGAAGAGAAAACACGGAATGTTTTCTTTGCCGCTTTCACATCCCCACATTCTGTTTCAATTCTCGCTTCTCATCCTCCATTTTCTCGCCTCACTTGCCGCTTTTTTGTCTCTCGCCTTTCCGCTACTCTTCACGCTACAGTCGCCCTTTTGTGCGCTATCTTCGTTTTCACGAGCGACGAGACGTCATCCGGCTTTACTTGTCGCAAATGCAACACTCTCGACACAAGGCCCGGGAAATTATAGGTGCCGCGGATATACCCGATAGGCTTCTTTCGCGATCGCCGAGAAAATTACAAACTCGCGTTTTCATCCAGTCCACGACTACCTCGAACGCTGAAATTCGATACCAGTGGCTGATCAATGGTCCGCGCCGCCGCGTGTTCCGGAAATGCAGTCGAGCTGAAAGGGAGCTGTCGGTCGGAAAAATGCATTCTTAGGAAACAAAATGTATTCCACGCATTTGTCGGGATTAATGGACCGAGGTCCGCGATACAGGCCTTCGGCGAATGCGCGCGTTGGCCTCGCGATCGAAAATTCCGTTTTCTTCGAACCTGGATCTGATTAAAAATGGAAACCTCGGTCTACCCTGGAGCCTGGAGCCTGAACCAGCGTCAAAGAAGACGCGCGAGGTCGCGGAAAATGGTGCATTGGATACAGTTAAATTGGATACCGTAAACGGTGCGAATCGCGAAACTTTTTTCATGATACACGTATTTGGAACGAGAGACCGGAAAATTATGGACCCTTTGGGGAACTATCCGGAGCTGAGGTGGAATGCCCGATTAAATATTGATCCGGGATGAAGAAGCAAAAACGAAAGTTTGCGCGAAGAAAAACGTTGTTGGGAAGTTCTGAAGTCATCGCCGCGACGGGAAAGAAAGTTCAAGCGGCAACTTTGGCGGGCGTTTTGCGAACCGAGATTCCTCGCGGCGAAAACGAGGAATTTAATTTGCCCGAAAAAGCGGCGCCTTAATTAGCAATTAATTGGCACATAAATTAGCCGCGGTTTCTCGTCCGCGCGACAAGACGCCTTTTTCTCCTGCGTCCGGATAAGAAGTCGTTGAGAAGGGCGATTACTTTTGGTAATCTAACTTTCTCACGTGTTTCAGACTTTCGTCGGTAGCCGCCACAGTTGTTTACTATTATCTCCCATCGGGCTCGTACTCGGGAAGATGTTACGGACAATAAAGTTTTACGACGGCCCGAACTAACCAAGCTCGATTCAGCGAGAGACCATACGCCAGCTTATTCATTGATTTTGCATCGGCTACCGCATGTTTCGTCCGCCGAATCAACCTGTGGATTTTTGGGTCAAGAACAATAATGCCGGGGATTACGCGGCGCAGCGCCGGTGTTTTCCGTTCGCGTCGACCGAGAGACCGACGTGATAAATTGACGTGAGGAACTGACGTTTACGAGAATCTCAACGAAACATAAAATATGAATCAGTCGTCTTGTATAAAAAATTGCACGAGACTTCGTGACAATTTGTTGAGTCTGACTTTCTTCGTTACATCGCCATCAAATACGAAAAATGTACCCATGTCTGAACCTCGTTACAACTCTCTGACAAGTTAAGCAAAAATACGTATACTGCACCATTGTTCGTTACAGAAATTCCAGACATTTCGAGCGTTCAATCTTGATCTAATCAGTCCAAAATAAAATTATACTATCAAACTTCAGAACGAATTTGAAAAAGAAAATGGTAATCTTACTTTTAATTTGTCTTGGGTACAGTTACGTCCTGTAATTTAAAGTTGACGGTTGTTACTGAATTTAAAGGGAAGAGAATGGAACGTCACATAGTTCGCTTTCGAGAAGCAAATTAAAATATTCCAGCATTAGCCGAGAATAATGAGCGACCAAACAGCCAGTTAAAAATAGTTATTTGGTCATGGGCGGATAATATGAGAATCAAACGAGAAGAATGGAAGAAGAGGGCGCTGCGAGGGTAGTTTCATCCGCCTGCTATTCAAGAACCACCGTACTCGACCTCCTCACGTCTCTTATTGAAGCCGATGATATTCGGCCTCCAGCACGATTTTCCTCCATCGAAGGCTAAAATCAACCCCCGACTGCCTGGCTGCAATGGCGTCGAGTGGTTTTTGTGATTTCATACTCCATTTCGATCATTCCGTCGATATTTAAGTTTTCCAGACACGCTTTCGTTGCGAAAAACTCATTTCAGTACCATTTCCAATGCTTTGGGAAAAAGCTTTCGTTATCAATTTGCCGCGAAATATGTAAGAGTTTATTCTTGGATCAATCTCATTCCCGATGCTCGGTTCGAGAAATATGTGACCTTTTCTTTTTATCAATATCGAAAACAATGCATTCGCCATGAGAGGCACACAAATAAATTAAGTTATCGAAAATCCAGAACGGAATGTAGATCATCTGGTCAGTATTTCTGTACTAAGCATCTTCCCACCTTTTTTTTGTTCGCGCCTTCTCGCCCCACTGGGACATGGACAACGTACTTTTCAGAACTAATGGGCGTGGCCACTTTATAAATTAAAAGCATCGCTGCGGGACTTGACCTCGGAATTCTATCCGTTCTTCCACCAACCTCTGCCTTTAACCAATTTTTCAAGTCCTCCGCTGGCGACCCCATTTTTTTTCACTTACAGCTTTATCATTTTTAACACTCGCAAACTTGAGAAGAGCAAAACTTTGTGGAAGCACTGTGGTAAAAATTACGGTTATTTACGAACTACGATGTGAAATGGTCGCCTAAGATACGCGACTTCATGCTTACATCATAACCTTAATTCCATCAAGCACTAAAATTGATTTTTTCGCTGACATGGATCCATATAAAATTGTAACCTGTCAAAGTTTTATCATGTATGGAAATCTTGTTTATTCCTCCCTAAAACAATAATCAATACCGAAATATCTAACAGTTACCTAATTCAATACTGAACTAAATCTATATTCAAAACTGAATTATAGAAGACACATCCAAATAATCGATTCGCTGGAAATCTGATTTCTCTAAATCTTGCATTTCTCTACATTGCAAATATGTTCACTTGTCCACATCTATCAGACGCACTCACGTAAAAACCATTTATACTCAAAGAAGCGTGTACGAATTGCTGAAAAGAATTCTACCACTTTATGTACGGACAATCACCGTTTTTAGCAACACCCTAACTCATGTCCACAATTTTATAGTTATCACTCATCTCACCGGGAATTTTTCATGGTACAGTCTGCCAAGCCGAGGGAACATGTCTGTTAAACGTCCGACCTATTTTTATTACAACTCACATTATACGGCTTTTACTCGGGGCTCGTAAAATGCCTGTAGGTACACGTCGTAAGATCCAGCTTTCGGAGTATAATTCGTCCAAGTAGTCGCCATCTCCCTGCAGGTGGACATGAAAGGAACCGCATACTCTGCAGTTCAGCCCCTCCTGCAATTTAGCCGACCGCGACGTTACCTCAACTTCCGCTTTCTACCCTCACTCTCATTCGTAAAGTCGCACAAGCCGGATCGAACTGCAATTTAATAAAAGTACCTTTTCTTCGCGCTTCCGCGGTGCGTCCGCAGAGCGACTGGAAGCGCCACGAGCGTCAAAGGCGGGCCACCGGGAAAGCACGAGAGTCTATTCGCGTCGGGTGTACGTATAAAATTCGGCTTTCAAGAAATTAAATAGCACAACCGAGGCGCCTAACGGCCAGGTTAACTCGTCCCGAACGAGAGATTAAAGTGCCCTCGACATAGGAGGGGTTTGCGTAAGGACCTCCCGCGGGAATCGTAATCACCGGTACTCCGATCTAGCCACTTTCCCTTCGGCCTCGGTACCACATTTTTGCGTTATATAAAAGCGCGGCGCCCGTTTTCCGTTTCTGCGATGAAGGATAATGAGAGCCACCGACGACTTGGAGTACGCCTCTTATCACAATGACTGATGGCTGAAGGTATTTCTCTGTAAAATCACTGGCATAACAATTATCATTTTTTCGTTGATTACCCGCATCTATTTATACATCGCAGCTGCGCGTAATTAATTCTTTTTAAGAAACAGCGACGTTGGCAACACTGTCAACAAGGGACGTTGAGTAATTGAAATTACTTCGTTATTTCTATGTTTTGTCATGTTGGTTAATACCTCAGTTGGGAGCCATTTACTAAATTTGCTTGTCCTTCTCGAACAGCTGACAATGCTACCCCTAACTGTCACGTGACTGATTTTTGTAAAATTTACTGCGTCGTAATATTACATAGCATTATCCTGGAAATTACTCAATAAAGTCAGGATTGATGAAGCCAGTAACTCGTGAGATGTACGTGTATCTCTATTCGCATTTGAAAAAGTCATCAAAATTGGAGTCACGTGACAGGTGTAGGTTACGATCCCGCGTCGTATTTTATTACAAGATATTCTTTTATTATGACAGTGTAGTTTTTCTGCTTTGATGAGAAATCGCCATTACATATGACGTAAGTACACAAAGATCGTGCTCGATGAAACGTCCCATAACACGCGTTATGAAATATTCTGAAGAATTTTGAAGCATTGCGTTAATTTTATATTCTTTTCCCCTCCATAAATGCGAAACTCGCGACAACAACTACCTGACTTCTCTTTAAATTACAATGGCCGGTCATTTTTCACGAGGCAGCGTAAATAGAAGAGGCAAAATGAACGTTATAAACGCACTCTTATATTTCGTCGAGGACAAGTAAAAACTTTTCAGTATAAAGGCGCTGTTTTTTAATTTTGTGGCGTAATCCGCGTATTCAATTTTTGTATACAGTTATAGTGAAAGGTCGGCATTATAAATGTGATAAATATCAAGAATTATTAACAGCCGGCGGTAAGGCATTTATAACCTGAAGCCGAATGAATGTGGGGACTATTTCGCGGGATCTGTGACGGGGATAACTGCTGAATTTTTTATCTCAATTAAAGTCTTTTTTAAATCAACCACCACCACCGTAATATAATTGTCTACAATTATGCGAGGTCTACCCGTGTTGTTACTCAGCCAGTCTGGGGGCAGACTGCGGCTCTGTTGGAGGAGCAAAAGGGGGAAGAAAAATGTACGGGGTAAAAATGATGCACAGGATGACATGACACTTTGCATGATCTTGGATGGCTTGGCTACAATTGTTACCGCTGTCAGTGGAAGAAGCATACCTTCGTGCCGCCATTCGCGGATAGTTGAAACGAACCATTCCACTCTAATGTAAACGTTAATTGCAATTTAATTAAGGAAATGAATGAAAACGTGAAACGATTGCGTGAAAAGTCACATTGCTGTGGAAGTATTGTCTCCCTTACAGGAATATTGTTACGTGATTAATGCGAGAGGACAGTAATTTGCGAACAATTTTAATGCAAACAAACGCGAGTACATTAAGGAAAATATATGGGAAGTAATTTGAGTAATATTTTTCCTGTCATGCTGAATAAAAAGATAACGAATATCTATAATAGAATGAGAAATACAATGCAACCAATGGATTTTTAGTAAATATGCACAGTTAATATTTGAAACATTTTTCATGTTATTTAGTTTGATCGAATAAATATTGATCTTATTCCTGAAAAAGTACAATATGTCCGAAATGATTTACTTGCACTGGTGTTTTTTATGCAAACAAATGAAACGTTGTAAACAAATAACTGTTTGTAAAAAA
>JABFPT010000112.1:16769-28278 GCA_022817245.1 Nixonia krombeini | reverse complement strand
AAAAAAAGTCGTGCCGTTGCAAAGTTTCTTATTTGAAAATACAAAACCACTCTCTGAAAACAATAGCTAAATATGCTTATTGTAATAATAACAATTACAGCAATAATTTAGTTACTCGCGTAGTATTTCTCGTTACCTCTCGTTTACGAGGAGCTTTTATTTTATGATAAAAATAGCTAATGACCCTCTTACCTGTAATGAACGTTAGTCTTTATTTAACGTTGCGAGCTATTCGAGTAATAAAGTGGCACACGGCTCCACTTGATTTTCAATTGGCATACTCGTATATTTAGTCAGGTTTTGCTAATGTTTATGTATATGTACATTTGGACTCGTTGAAATTGTGTACTTTGCAAATGCAAGTTCAACCGTATGACGCACTGCTGAAATTTGAATTTATTTCTTCGCTTAAAATTACGCGTATAATTAATATTACTTTGCTGGAAATTTTGTGGAAAGACGATGACATAAAAATTTTCTGCTACTATGTTGTTACTGAAGTATATTTAAATTGAATTTTGGCGCGCATTAATTTATAATAAAACGTGTAAATTTGAATTTATTCACGCTTTATTCTAATATCTCACTGTTTCCTTTTATCGCCGGCAGAATTAAATATCTCCTGTTGGAAATTAAGAATTACGCAAGGTGGAACTCAACACAAATATTCTTTACCTTAAAATGCAACCGTTTCTACTTTTTCATCTCTTCGTTAAAATTATTTCTCCCCTATTGAAGAAATTATTACTTCACTGTAATTGCATTTAGAACACATTTAAATATTATATTGCATATAATGCGAATCCTACTTTTAATCCCCGGTTCATTTAACCGCGGTTAATATTTTATAATCCAAGTTCATGTCAACTGTTCAATTATTGGCGAAAATTCGATTTATGCTTTTATTAGAAATAACGTATGTTATATAACGTCAATTATATGCAAGTTAATTAAAATATGAGGTTCAGTTATTTCGAAGCAAAGCGTATCACCGACGGAAAAATTAATGCAAAATCAGTAGTAACGATGCGCGCTGCTATTCCGTTTTATACCTAAAACAATTTACATTAATTTTATTGGAAGTTCCACACTTGCTGAATAAAGTCAGGCGACTGCATCGACTTGCGAGATCAGACTTTCGCGAAATTCATTCGTCACAGGCCACACAAACTGATGAGTACGGTAGTAATTTTCCGTAAGAATCAGCCGCTCGTGCAGTAGTTGCAACTTATTGTAGTCAGGCAATTCTGCTTCGAAGGACTCTCTGTCAACTTCCGACATCCGGTTCTAAAGTAATAAAATGAAATTCTAATCGCTGTTCTCAGCAATATTTTTTTTTCATCATTCTCTCAAATAAATAAATTTTCCCTTAAATATTTCACGGGTGCGTGCACTTTCATATTTTCATTTAACAATATGCGTTTTATCGGTAACAACATTTTATGAATAATAAAAAACGATATCGCTGTTTGATTTATGACGCGATGTTGAATTTCGAGCGATGCGTTTTAAAACGGAGTAAACATATTTTGATACATTTTACGAGCTTGCAGAGGCACGTAGTTGCGGTAAACTACTGCATAAAGCAGCGGATACTCGTGCAAATAAGCTACTGTGAACAAGTTGTTTTATTGCATTAACAAAAGTATTTCCCTATTTTGGGAGTGCTCATATGCCAGCGCTCGCGGGGAGATTAGGGAAATGTGTTTTCGAATAAAAGTGCTTTCTCTGGAAGAGCAAATTCTCCTCTGAGTCTTCATTTACTTTATGAAACTCGTCTCCGGCTATATTCGGCAGTAAAATTACGTTACCGATTGCACTTACTCTCTTTCAACGTCGAGGTTCCCTTGTCGACGTCGCTTCAAACCCTAACTGTGACCTTTCCCGTTCTTCTCTTTGAGAAAAAAGCCCTCTTATGGAGTACTTAAGAACTCTTTCAGACTTGCACGAGAGCCCTTAATCGAACTTGATTAATCGATCGGCTCCAGAATAGAGACCTGTAATAAAACTCTTTGTGACAACTTTTTCAATCGGTACGCGAAAAACGTGTATTTAATCAGAAATAGATGAATTAAGCGACGGATCGAAGAGCGTTGGAAAAAGTGGCTTCGACTTAAAGTTCATAAATAATGTTGGTGTATACAGTAGTTGTAAAAAATGTGAGCTGCTCAATGCCATGAATTATTTATACTCTGTCTGTTTTTTATTTGAATCGATAAAAAGTGAAAAAAAGGTACTTTATTTAAAAAAAAAAAATCAGAATTTGCAAACGTATAATAATATGAATTTTTGACAAGGAAGAGCAGTATGGACCTTTTTGCACCGCATCGCAGTAAATACATAAATGAGATAAGAAAAAAATATGAGAGAAGATATTCCAAGCAAACGTTATTCCTTAACAAAAAAAAAAGTATAGCTCTCTGTAAAAATGGGAAAATTGTTATAAATTTGAATAAATAAATGTCACGTTGATATTAAAGTCGCGCAAAAAAGTTGAATAAATCATCCCACGCAAATAAAAACGGTAAGAAACTGTAACGTCGGTAAATTCCTTCGTAGCTTTACAGCTTTTTGTTGAATTACAATCCTGCTAAAATATATAGAGCTTTTTGCCTCAACCATATCATTTCACAATCAAATCCTTTTTACCTTCCCGCAATGCCGCCGTGATATTATTTTTCTTCGCCGTATCATTTATACATTTCTGTTCCGTGTACGTTTATTTTATAAAATCCATACGCCGCCATAAAATTCTCACAAGATGTGAAAGCCCATGCAAAAACCATTGTAGGGAAATATGACGGCGTCGTAAATCAGAACACCAACATTATCTTCAAAGCGAAATGTTTTAATTAATTGGCCCAACATTTTTAACCGCGTTAAACATATATTGCCAATTACTCAAAAGTACTTGTCCAAAAGTAGCGCTACATCGCCATTTTCTTCCCGAGCCTGATCTCGTATACGGCGTACAGGTTAACATGATTATAAGCAGGGAATAATATTTGTCAGTATCCATATTCGTAATTATGAAATGTTTGACTCGGCTAACGTATTTTCTGCAATGTCGTTTCCATGCCTTCGTACGTCTTCATCTGGAACAATGCTCCCGAACAACCAGGTAAAGCCGCGTGATTCGCTCCGGGATTACCTTGTTTGATCATTATTATATTAACCGCGATTCACCAGTGTCGTACTGGCGTAATAACGTTCTCTTCGTTCTGAACACACACACACACCCGCACCCACACGGACACACATACTTCCTCCTCTCCGGCGTCGATAATCTTACTCGATTATCTTGCGCGATAAATCTTCGTTTTTTAAAGCGGTAAATTTATGGCAGTTTCAAGCACCGGCTTAAACATTTCATTATTTCACAAAATAATTAATAATTTGACCAGGTAATTAATAAGAAACATCAACTCTGCATTGCGCTTATAACATCCCGGTAATTTATTACGCAGAGAATTATGTGTATTTTTTGTTTCGTGAAAACTTTTTTTTAATTATTAATTGAAACGCTACGTTTGCTGATGCATTTCTGTAACGTTTGATTTTTGAACGCGAGCGCATAACGTTTCGGCGTACGAATGAAACAATTCCCTCAAATACTCTCCGTACACGTTCGCGGCACATAATTGCATAGCCACGATTAATAATTAGACGTACAAGCGCCTGCGGGGGTGTCAACCGCCCTTACGGATACGGAATGATTCGATTTATCGAACATCGACGCGCCAGCGGAATATAGATCGAGACGCGGCGACAGGCTGCGTACACTTCCAAGGAGTCCCTGCTTACCGAAGCTTTAGCATCCGATTAAATCAAGACTCCGACCACTAAATTTCCTGATCGCTTGCTCAAGATGCCAACGTCGCATTCGATTTAGGAAGCGGAGACGAGCATTGCAAATGACGAGTTGTGCCATAATAATTGAATGATTAGTTCGGCGGAGCAAATAGACATCGAGGATCATTAATTAAAGCCTGCGCGAATCATATCGACTTCTCTTTTTCATATCCTTCCAGCGCAATTTGCTCTATTGTTTTCATATTATTTTCGGTTTAATAAAACGGTTTCTTCCAACTCGTTAAACACATAAAACATTACGCTTTGTTTCCTACCCATTTTTATACATTTTCGCGGTAAAATATTAAATTGTTACTCGGCATACAATGAAAATTGAACGTATGGCTTGTTTTATTACGTTACTGTATTCCGGACGGGGCACAACGATATAAATATGTTCGTTAATTTAATGAATATCACATGCACCGAACAAATTAGCAGTTACGCTCTTCAATAGAGTTATTAACCGCATGTCAGGATTTGCCTTCGCGTTACGGAATTTTAACGGCATTGCTTTGAAACTGCGATATTACAAAAGATATTTTATAAAGCGGTATATCGATACGCAATATCGTTATAAAATTATTTACTGCTGTTAATACTTTTTTAGATTGAAATTCTCACTTTTGCGGAAACTTTGCCGCTAGTTGTTTTAGAATTGAAAATCATACGTGTCGACGTCGATAAGTAATCGTTTCTGTTGATTAATTCTAAACAAAGTGAAACTAATTACGAAGTGAAATATGGATGTTTTACTCATTTCAATCTTCCCACTACATTCTCATGTAAAACATTCGTAGCATTTCACAAGCCATTCCCTAATAACCAGCGTGACTGGCAAATACCCGCAAACTACTGATTAGTCGTGAATTCACAAAAAATTTGCATTTAGCTGAGTCCTCATTTGTCTGCGCTTTGTCAGAAACCTTGCAACTATAACGAATGATTGATTATTTGTATAATTTGAGTAAATTGTAACTACGTTTGATGAACGATGTTGCACGTGCAAGAAAGTTACGACGTGATGTTAACGCAATTTTATTAAACGAATTAACGGTTCAGACGATTTTTCAGCTCGACGTTTAGTAAGTTTGTTAACAAAATATTGCAATGCTTCGCAAATAATGCAATATTTCACAATCAATTTCATTGTACAGAGAATCTAAATATTTTACTGAATGGTGAAAGATAATTATTTCGCAGACGTTTGTATTTAATTTATAATATTGTCTCGAATATTAAACATGATATTTAATAACGAGTACATTTATGCCGCTTAATTAAGCAAAGTCAATAGTATTATTTTGACGCAGTAACATTTCCACGTTATATTCTGGGTCTTTGTACCATTAAATTTTAATCTTTTTGTAAAAATGCATTAATTAGTTATTTATTATTGTGAAATTAGTTTGTCTAGCAGACCACCTCCAGTCAGTCAATATGTTGCACTTATTTATGTGTTTATTTGCCAGTAATTACTAAACATCTGTTTGAAAAAGTCATAATTGAGTCGCACCTATTTTGCATTTTTCAATTTCTCCTTTCGAATATCCCCACCATTACCTCCCGCGTCCCTGCGTATCGTACTTATCTGCGTCGTATTTCAAACGGACTCGTCATAAGTTTCCACGACGCGACAAAGGTGTCGCTCTTCGACTTCGACGAAGTTCTTAAGCTTGGCCAACCTCGCTCGAGATTTGGAATTTCACGAAAGCTCATCCACTTGTCGCCGACACTTCGGAATCGTGCCGTGTACACTTTAACCGATTGTACTCGCTCCGGAAAGTCGGGCCATTGTTATCGCGCGCAAGAGTAACGAAACGTTTAGTTACAATACTCCTTTTTTCCCGGAGCATTGAGTTACGATTCTTATCCGTTCTCGCCCGCTTCTCTGGCAGACCGTTCTTTCGCGAAGACACCGCCACAGTCGTCTCTTTTGACACACCCGCTTCAGCCATCTCGCAACGCCATTAAAAGCCTCGATATCATCAAAGACACGAATTGTCATCGTAATCGTGATTTATCTCTAATTCGTCTATTTTGGAAATATGTTTCTAACATTTCTAATCACATCTCGGTTAAACTCAGTGCTTAAACATTGCATGAAAACATATGTATAACAAAATTCTTTGTGAGGTAATAGTTAATTTTACTTGAGACATCATATTAGATATTTCAAAAATATTTGTCGTCATACCATAACTTAAAATTTATACGGGAAAGGTCAATGATCGCGTGTTGAAAAATTGAGTTTTTTTTTTCAGGCAGTAATACTGTCGTTCTAAGTTCGATACACATAACGTATGTATAAAGAATTCGGCCGTAAAGAGCATAAAAAATACGAAATTTCCTCGGTACGTGACGCGCTCGTAAGTTTCCCGATAAGGGAAAGTTCTGAAGTAGAAAGTTTCGCTTTATTATTTCGTTTATGGACTCATGATCGCGCTCTTTTAGAGCTGGCCACGGAAAATTTCATATCGATCAGAAAACGTAATTTCCTTTCACCTAGAAGGGATGTGCCGACAGGTGAAAAAATGGGAATGAAGGGGGGGGGGGGAAGGGCGAACAGGAGTTGCGATGCAACTGAAGATTTTATGCATGAGCGTTGTACCGAACAAAGTACACGAGTCTCGTCGAAGGAAAAATTGTTCCATCTTCCCTTAAAGTTTTCGCGGTGGGTCGTGCCCCCACCATTTTCCGTTTTCCCGGTACAGGAAAACTTCCTACGCTGGTCTCTAGACTTCCCACTGCATATTTCCCCCGCCAGTTCGCGATCATCGCCTCTCCCTTCCCGTCTTTTTGTTTCCCTTTTTTATTTTCTCTTTCGTACCTTTCCGCCGACTGCCTTTACTTTCTGCCCCGCCCCATCGCACGATCTAATACAGACTGGAAAACTTCCCGGCACACTTCGTCGAAGTCTAGGCACTGCTCGTAATCCTGTGGGAACACGACGATAAAGATCGATATCTTTCTGTTCCAGGTAAGCTTTCGTCCTTGCTGTCGATCGACAATAAATTACTTCTTTCTGAAACCGGAGCCTGGTAAGACCAACTTTTTTATGAACTAATTCGAGCAGTGGATATCAACCTCTGCATTCAAACTGTTCCATTATTGGGCTGGATGTGTCGTACGTCGTTACTCCCGACGTGTCTTCATAAAATAACTTTCTCGACGTCGCGGAAATGTTCATGAAACCCTGCCCTTGTATATTTAATCAGTCATTCCGCATAATGCAAATGTACCGTCTACTGCGAACGGCATGTGACTCCATTTCTTTTATATTTACACAATGACCGTAAATAAAATGTAACGACTTCAATGGAAATCGTTATATATGTTTCTGAAAGATCGACTAACATGACACATCGCAAAAAAAAATTATTGAAATAATTGAGAGTTTTTTAAACGATTAACGAAAGTTTTTCAAATCTCTGACCGGAGAATCTACAAATCCAGAATTGGAGTATTGCAGAGAGTAATTGCTTTCGTTGTTATATTTTTCAGCAGTTTTCAAAAACGCTATTCTCGCCCAGTTAATTAAAAAAAGCGTCGAAATGTCGCCGTTGGTTTCTGGTCAAGCGACGACAATGGCAACCCCAAGAGCATATTTTCCGAATGATCGTAAATTTTTGCAAGCGTCATCGAGCAAGTTTCGAAAGTCGTGGCACATTTTTCGTCTTAAAAACTGTCGTAGTGCGGCTACGGCGGCGCGGTAGTCAGCGTACGGTCGTAACTCAATTTCGCGGGGTAGCCGTATCGTTATTGCAAGGTCGGGGCGGAATGGAAGAGAGTGATGTGCTTGAAAGGGAATAACGTAAAAAAAAGGAGATGACAGAAATTTACCGTGCACTCCCGCGGAATGGCGATATTATTGCCTTATTCGTTTTACTTTGAGTTTGCCGGTCTCTCCGCGGCTCATAACGCGTTCGATACCGCTGAGGTCCCGGTAATTCAGTTTCATTGAAGCCAAGATATTAGTTTCTGTGTCTCGTCCACCATTGGCCGCGACAAAAGGAATCTGCGCGGCTTCCTTTTCCGCGTCAGATCGCCGAAGGGCGAAGCGCGTCCGTCACCGGCATCCCTATACGTACCAATTTTCCTTCGGAAACGGGGACAAATGTAGCGTGAAATTTTCGTGCAAAAGCCACGTAACGCGATCTTTCCGTGCACGCGGCAACAAATAAAAAAGGACAACCTCGTACCGTCCCAACACTTTGACGGATAATTCCATCGGAATTAGGACTCGGGAAATCGTAATGCAATTTCCCTCGTTTTCCATGCGCCACGCGTTATCTCAAAAGATACGTATTCGAGGGACGCGCAGTGGAGGTAATTGAGGAAATTCCTTGGCTTTGTAAAAAGAGGAAAAAATCTATTCGTCTTGAAAGCGGAAGTTGCTCTTTGACTCAACTTTCGACCCGTTGCAGCTCCAAGTTAACTACGGATTAAAATGTTGAGCGGAGTTAAAAAGAGGAATCGGGAAAGGCTCAGTCTTGCCGGGGAATCAAGCCTAAACTGTATGAAACCGGAGCCCGCGAGTTCCAGCCAGCGGACCTGTGGGATTGCGCAGCAGCGTAAACTTTTAAAGCTTTTTATCCGACTGTGAAAGTCGCACTTTACGGTCATTTTTACACAAAACTCATAAAAAGTTTTATCGATAGAGGATGAAAGTATAAATAGTGCTCGCTTTACTGGCCTCCAGGCAAAGTAAGCGCGATAACAGTAACTTTTAGCCATCGCGTGAGACCGGCTACAACTCAACTCATTAACAGATTGCTCGCTACTCCAATCGCGTCCTTATTCATTTAATCGCTCGCCCTGCAAGATTTCACAAAATTCTCTGATCAACAGCCATCATTTTTTCATATACGTTACCCTGAAATGTCGGATTTTTCCCCTTTACTGCACACATTTCGATTTTAACAGCGATTTCGAATTAGAGTAAAAATATAAGTAAAAATATATATATAATATATCTTTCGAATAAGCGTACTTACGGATTGAAATTTTTACGAGGTAAGTTAATTAATGAGCACAACCCCGATTGAAGTATATCATTTTTACCGCAAAACAAGGCGATTCGCGTGAAGAATATATCCGGGCACGTTGCTGGCCTCGGTAACTTTGATTAAACGCGTTTTCTCTTGGCGATCCATCGAATGAAAGAGACTGCGCAGACTTTCCCATACTATCAATTTACTTTCGTGCGCTAATAGCTTTTATGAGGAAAGAATTTTTTCCCAGCGGTGAATGGAAGCCAATTTTTAGATCGGTGGGAGGAAATTGCAACGAGAGAGGGAAAAAGAAGATAAATGAAAATTGAATGCTGAAGTTGGTAAACACGAATCACGTATGAATCAGCCAAGTGCAAATAACGAGCTAGTTCTCTAGTCTGTCGAATCATACGATCTCCATTTTAAGCACTGTCTAGAATCATGAGAGCATTTCTGTGAAATAAAATATGAAAACATGAGAGATCGAGAACTAGTCGCTGTTTTTTCTCCGCTTTTCAGGCCTTATCTCGGCATCGCCATCCGTGGCTTCTTTCCTGGCACTCGTTTCCGTTCTATAGCGTTTACTCTCCATTTCTCTCCCCGTCCCATGACCCCGCCTGACTTGCTTTCCTCGTCCCACCGTATCTTGTCTCCCGTAGTAATTTTCATAATCAGGAGTTTTGCCTCTTGAAATATTCCTTACACTACTCTTCGGGTATTTGGGTACAGTTTTGCCAAAAAGCCTGATTGCTAACAAACCACTTGACGCTCCTTCACAGCCCTGTTAACTCAGACCACTTCTTCCTGCAGCGGAATGATTCAAGTTGGGACATTGCATTTTTATTCTGTTAAACTTTTCATCCATTTTCATGTCACGCGTACTAACAACACAGGGAAATATTCTCGTGCACCGTTCCGACCATTCACGCTACGTGATTTACCAAAGATCCGGTGTTTCTCGACAGCGAATAATTTAATATCTGTTCGTCATACGAGATTGGTGTGGTTTTCCATTTGTCCAATTTGTTTATTGCATTTTTTGTATTTTCCATTTGTCAATGCCGTGTTTAAGAGGATTATAATTAACATAAGTAAAATATAAGGGAGCATTAAAAATATCTATTAATCAATAATTACAGTACTAATGCCGAGATCCGCAATAATTCTAAAGTTCTTGAGGGGTTTTAGAAGATCTAGCGAATTTTTCAAACAAAGGGAAAGATTAAGGACGAAAGTTGACATTTCGGTAACAGGTTAAATTTTGATAACATGTCAATTTTTTCCAAAAAATCAACTTCGGATTTCGGCATTGAGTTATACACCATTGGATAGATCTCGCTGCGTACGTCAAGAAACACCCCCCATGTTGACCATTCCCCCCATTAGGAGAGAAGATATTAGAGATAAAAGAGATAATTGACGGAGGTGGGAAAGTCGTCTATCAAATTTCAAAATTTCCACCGTACAAATGTTCTTGTTACCGGAATGTCAATGTGAACGAGGTGTCGTTCCGGATTGCGTGAAACTAACACTCTCAAATATTTTTTTGAATTTTTAGAAAAATGCCATCGAAGCTCTTTCTAAAATTGTCTATGAATTTTAGAACTATTGCAGCTGCAACCCGAACTTTAGGTTTTTTATTTAAAAAAGAAGAGTTGTTGCCCCCCGGGTTCTCTTTCGCATCATGTGATCTCTTTAGATTAGGAACATACGCTAAATAATGGTATCCTATCACTCCTATCAATCATGTTATTGAGGATTGTATATAAAATCGTATTTCCACCCGATTAACTCCTGACTAGTACCTGATCAGTTGCTATTGTTAAAAATAGCCAATCTCTATTACCAACCATCCCAATTATCATCGTATGCCAGACTGCTTTATGCCAGTTTCTGCTCGTTAGGTTATCCTCGATTGATTGTTTTACGGGTCAGTTGTAAAATGTAATTAACACGGAAACGAAAAAGCAAAAATAAGAGGCACTTGACGAGGTCGATGGCCCGAGAAAGTTTCTCGGATTTGGAGTATACTCGCCGGCTATTTATTGCTGCGATAATTATTTGTTTCGAGGATTGAATAAAAATTCAAATGAGTTTGCGCAAAAAAGTTTTCCAGTTTCCTCGGCGAGAGTCTATGGAAAATGGAACGGCTGCCAAAGACAAGAAGGAGCGAGGTCGAGGAAAACTTTGATCTTGCGATATTACGTTTTCAAGGAGGAGTTATCCTTCCTTTCGCAACCGAATACGACGCCGGCATATAGTCGAGTGAGGTATAATTGAATCAATGTTTACACTGTGCTCCACTATATCATTTCCCTTTATAACAATAACAAAGAAACAAGACGACAAAGCTACTGCATATTTAAAATTAAAACATAATCACATTTCCCGGCAAAAGAATCCGCCGCGGGCGCGCTGAAAGACGCATTGAATCACCCTTTTCATCAATTACGACGTTTCAGCAGTTGTGCGTGTAACTGTTTGTATGAAAAACTCATAAATCCTAATAAAATGAAGGATGGAGTTTTGAAATTCCGAAGCAACTCGCGCAGAAAAACATATCTTGCCCATTTTCACCATTATGGTTAAAATTGTTTTGAAAAACACAGCGAGAGGGAAAACAGGGAAAGAACTTGGCGGAAAGTACAATTTTACACTTAACA
>JABFPT010000112.1:0-12407 GCA_022817245.1 Nixonia krombeini | reverse complement strand
ACAGTATCTGAGTGTACAGAGCGCGAATAAGTAGCTGCGCTTGACCTGGCCACGAGTGCAGGGCAAATATTTTCCTCAATGCACCGCAATTACGAAAGCCTTGAAGAACCGCACAGCATGGAAATTCTTACTGTGCCCTCTTACCACTCTTCCAATTTCTTTCGTGAACCCTCTCCTCCCTCATCTCTCCGATGCACCCACGATCGCGCCGTCAATGTTCGTCCATTCAACGATATTTTGTTTGAATTTTAAGCCAAGCAGGAAAGAATGAGGAAATGTGAAACAACACGAAGTAACCTAACGAAGCGAATTTACATACAGTCCCGGATATTTGTACATGATGAATACATTCGCATTCTGTTACAGTAAAAGAGAAAGGGCAGAGAGAGGAACAGCCATCTCTCACCGAGATATCAGTGCCTCCTCTCCATCAACAGAGGCAGCTGTACGAATCAGCCGGAAAGCAAAGCACGGCCCGCTTTTATATATTTACCGAGCCGAGGTTTCTCCTTGCAAGGTTTTTCTACTGCCGTTTCCACGTTCGCTGTGGGGAGCTTCCATCAATACGGACTCGAAGGTTCACAATGGGCTTCGAAGTACTTGGTCTGAAGTTGTCAAGGAGGTAAAGGGGAGGACATTAAAGATGCTGCCTCTGCAGATTCGCACTCTCTCAATGCCTCAAAAGTTACTGACCATTCCGATGCGGAACCCCGGACCTCTTCAAGTTTTGATTGAAAGCATGCCTAGAGGGTCTTTAATGAGCTTCTGTTCGGCCAGCTTGTCTGGCTTCTGGCCGACGCTAAAGAGGACCATTCCCTGGTGAAATGCGGTGTCTGCCTAATGATCAGGCTACATCCAAACGATCCTCGGTACTCATCCATAGTCCCTGTTATCGAAGCGCTATTTACAGACCGGACGTCGATATTTGGAATTATTCTGAATATCCTGATTCAATTCCTTCCTGTTCTGTAATTTTTATTTTCCTAATTCCCATGCATAATTCATCACCGATAATTGATCGGAATGAAAGAAATTCGCCCAGATTAGCGTATGTCTGATTCCCGTTACCCGTAAAGCGTTGATTAAAACTTGCCTATATCACACCGCCGAGCATCACCCTCTCCAAGAACAAAGTGAACGTGGCGGCTCATCAATCCACGAGTAAGTCCGAATAACGAGAATTCCCGGCTGGACGTAGTTAAGCTCTTACCCGTGTACGTTACTGCAGTCGGCTGATTTATCCTGGCTCGGCTTAAATTATTGCGATCTGACTAGCCCATAGATCATATCAGCCGGTTTCCTGAGCACCGGCTATCCGCGTCGTTGGTGCATGCAGAACCGCTCTTTGGTCCCTTTTCTCCGCTCACGGGGACTCGCTTCGGGACTCTTCGAGCTTGGAAAGCAGTTTGGTCCGATACTTGCTTACATTACCATACGAATGGTCGATCGATCCAAGACCCGCACCACCTCGCTATTCGTGAACCTCACGCTAGTCCGTAGTCAGTGCCGTGTGCTATGACTACGAACCTCGTCTGCGAATCTCGAGGCGAGGATGCAGTCAACCAGAATCCAGGATGTCGCGTTAATCAATATTATTGGCATTCTTTATTGTTCTAGGGAATCTTAGAATCCATGCTCTATCATTGTATCAAATTTGGCAAGTCCGGCGAAATTAAGCTGAATCC
Organism: Nixonia krombeini; assembly: GCA_022817245.1. Lineage (NCBI taxonomy): Eukaryota > Metazoa > Arthropoda > Insecta > Hymenoptera > Scelionidae > Nixonia > Nixonia krombeini. The sequence goes on along the minus strand of JABFPT010000112.1, from coordinate 10,722 downwards.
ACTACAGAAATGTTGTTTGCGTAAAATGATAAAATGCAAAGCAATTTACACAACGATTGCTGCCGAGCAGAATGTTTGAGGAATTCGGTAACACTTGCTTTCTACAAGTAACATTAAATGTCTTAGAAATATCTCAGAATTGTATGCGAAGGAACATCAAGATCTTGAGTTGCCAAGCTCCGCTGACGGCAGGAATACCTTTCGAAATATTTCTCTGATCAATAAAATCTACTTCCGTCCATTACCCCAAACGGCGGGAGAAAGATTTCCGATGAATGTAGATTGAATTTACAGAAATCCGAAAGTTATCATTTGACTGAGCGTGGAAGTATTAAAGCTATCAGATTTCGCATTCCATTACTCGAGACCTCTCAGCTTCGTATATTGCAGCAAAAGTTACAGCGTTCAGACCGTTCGCAGCTAATAATGCGAATGAGATATGTTGCCAATATTAACTTGGCCGTATATTGACACGGAACTAATTGGTAGCTAAAAGGGTCCGGTTCGGTATTACACGAAGAGAGCAGTAGCTCGGTGGTAAGGGTAGGCACATATTGGCTAGTTTGCTTCGCAATATCTTCGGGTTACCAAGTAGCGAAGCCCTTGAAAGCTACCACTGAGCGACAGCGGGGTGTGTATATATATATGGGTCGAAATGGAGTTATCGTGGCAAAGTGCTCAGTAACCCTGTTACCCGTTTACAAAGCGACCCACATCTACCACCCCTTAACCGCAACAACATTGTGCAGAACCATTCCTCTGTTTACAGAAACCTGCTACGCTACTCTGCTCATCCAGAGTAACACCAGCAACGTCTTTCAAAGCGACTTACACTTTTAAGAGGCAAGCGTGACATCGTTACCGATTGACGGTAAAAATCGTAAAAACGGAAATCCTTACCCGAGAATTACTCATGACTGGGTAATAGGATCGCCTTGTTCCCTCGTTTATGGCGAGAAATTATGTCATTTTGGGGTAAACCCAAATCCGATAGCTCCATCTCCACTTACATATTTGTCTTCATTAAAGCAGTCGTTTAAGGAAGACAGCTGTCGGGGATAACCGCGATATTACATGCCACCAACTATGTTCCAAGTGATCAATCTCTTTCTCCCGATGATCAGGATCACCGCGACTGTAGTCTGCAAACAATCTCTGTCAATTTCAGACAAAATCTGATTAAGCACGTGCTTAACCAACCAGCTACCCAAGCGTTGTCTTGTAAACTGGATACGTAAAATTAATTATCGAGACGTTGCGAAGACGCAGGGATGACGGTACTTGAGTTTAGTGATGAGGGTATCCTATGGGGGAGGGATGTTTGAGGGAGACGGAAATTATACGAGATAGGGCAAGGTAGCTAGTCAAATCTAATGTCTTACTGTACCTCCGCGGCGTCCTGACACCGTCGGTTTTCAGCAGCAGTTTTAAACTAATGACGCTATCCCCAAGAACAGATGCACATGAATTGCAATATCGCCTAGTGTTTGTCAAGTATTTTTAGTCATTTTCTAATTTTGTACACAAATAAAAAGAACCTCTGTAGACTTTTTTAAGCTGAATTGAGCATTCGGTTTATTTTTGTTGAATAAAATTACTTTCAAACGCTACGTCAACTAAGTAGTCTTCCACACAAAATTGCGTTCTTATTTTGAAACAAATCTTTTTATTTCCATAGCGCTCTGAAAAATGTAGCAAGAAAAGTATTACCAAAGACGAAAATGAATTATGCAGTATTTGAAATATATTAGACAAATATCATTACGTTTATAAAAATAATTTTGTAAGTTCATTACATGCATTACAGCTAATATATATTGGGTAGTCGTTTTCTTCACCAGTTATATCTTAAAAATTTTATGTTTTGATAAGAAAGGCGGCGCGAGTGCCATCAAGTCACTTTCACATCTCAACGACGAAGCGATATCTTGCGATTTATTTTAATCGAATTCCTCTCCCCTGTATCTCCTCTGACATCCCTTCGACGCAGTAGCATTTCAAGCGAGTTTACATCAATTCAGCAAATCTCTAGACAAGCCCCATGAAGAATTCGAATTATTCGAATCATCTCTCGAAAGATGAAAATCCCTTTAAATATTAAATTGCACAGCTATAGTCGTATAGCACGCATAACTTGCAATTTAATTAATCCAAAAACCGAATACTCAAAATCGTAATTAGCCAACTACCGCGTCCATTATATATTTCCAAATGGTCATGAAGATGATTGAAATTAAACTCGTCCACCTAGGAAAAAGTCACATTATTGATAATCCGCTTAATAGAAAAAGTTAATTTCAATAAAAGCTCGATGTTCGTGTTATTATTAATCAATATCACCATTTGCATCTGGACGTCACATTGTTGGCTAGCATAAAGGCAAAGTGTGTATGCATGAGTGCAATTTACCAACATTATGATAATAATCAAATAAGTATAAAATAACTGTTCACAGAATATTAATTAAATGAAATTCACAAGCGAACCCAAACTCGACATTGAATTTGATTCAACAACAACACCACCTTCCATTCGAGTGCATTGATTCGATCAATAATTGGGATGATAGTAATAATAATTTATGTCCAAAGTATTATATAGTAGCTGAAAATTTCATTAACATTAATTATATTGTGAGAGTTAATTTTCCTCAAAGTTGATAATAAAGATATTTTACGTTAATGTTAATAATTGCAGTTATTACATTCAAACAAATATTGAATAATCGAGACAATTTTTCAGTACATTTTGTAACCCAACTGTACACTTAATAAATTCTTATAAATAATTTGATCTTGTTTACTTGTGAGAATATATGTTTGTTCAAGTGTAATATCACTTGTCATCAATCACATCCTCTCATCGCGGTATAAAAAATGAAAGCACTGTTAAAGCAATTAGTTTAATCGCTTTGCCAAGCGTTGTAATTGTTTGCATTTTGTAACACGCAGTCGAAAACGTAGGATTATATTAATCAAGTCATTAATTGCAGCTGCAAACTGTCGTTTCTCGCATCGTCTGACCAATGCATTATCTATTCCACCGCACAGCAGTAATGGATGCATTAAGTAGTAATCTCCCGTTATGGTCGGCTGGTACATAGCACGCTCGGCGCAAACGGAGAAAGAAAATTAAAAGAGGCCGGAAAAGAGGGCAATTGCTTTAAAACGCTTTCGTGTCCTTGTTTATGTTACTCGCGAGGCAAGCGTTACCATCGTTACCTTCGCTTTTATTACAAGTACAACCGTTTCTGCAAACACGTGTCTTCCATAGTTCCTAGAAGGCAACTCTGCCTATATCTTCTGCTACGATATGTCTCATTTTTAAAAACTGCTCATCTACTATAAATGCATCGAAATTAAGAATATATAAAAAGTAAATTTCCAAAAGAATTTCCTTTTCCTATAAAACTGAAAACATGGTACATTTTTGATATGAAATTATGAAACTGTCATTCACGTCTGAAGCTTTAAAGGGTTTCTTACGCAGCTGCTGAGTTAAGAACACAGTCTATGCTTGCGTAACATAAAAGTACAAAGAAAAATTCTAGTAACATAATTGTCCTCGTTATTCTTTAATTTTCATGAAATTAAAAAAAAGGGTCTGTAAGTCTTGACACACTTTTTGAAGAACCTTGAAGAATTATTTTTTTGGAAACTGAATGTAAAAAGATACACTTGGCAATAAATTTCACTTGACAAAATCACGTTACACAACGCTATAGCTTTTACTCAATGCCGTTTTTTTGTAACTAGATTTCACATTGATTCAAGAATCACCTTAAAACTCGTACGGTTACACTTGTTCCGTCACATTACGACCACTTGAAAATCTCGTTGGTCTCCAACATGGCGCACTCTCACAGAACTTAATGAATCTCGCAATTTGCGTTTCTCTTGTGGATTCCAAGTTTTTTTACGAGACTCGTTTAACGTAGGTGTTTGATGTCTCAGGAAAAGTTTCTCCTCTAGCCCCACCCCTTCCCTCGCCATATGCCTCCTCCTCCCTCTCCCGTTCTCGGTACGTTTCTCCCGACCCTTATTCTCTGTGTATTTATCTCCTTCCGTTCTCTTTCGACGCTCGTCTCGTATCTCTCTTGTTCCCTGACATAAAGCCTTCGAAAACACGTCAAAAGGAACAAAGCGAAACGACGCGAGGGCAAAGCCAGCGGAATGAAAGTAATAGCATACAACGCCGGCAGCCGAGCCCGCGATTGTGAAATCGACCTGTCTTTTCTGACTTTTCTGTCAACTGATTTGCAGATTCCGGGGTTAAGACAAATAAATAACTATTCTATTCCGGCTACAGTCGAACCCCGCGAGCATCGCGGTCGTTTTGGCATCGACGTCACTCGCATTTGCGCGCGTTCTGACGCGATTCCTCTTCGCATTCATGAAGCTCTTCCGTAAACTCTGCGATGACTTTTTATTTATAAGGAACTCGTTTTGCTGATATTCTTATTAACATGAAACTGCTGAATCAGGAATTCTCTCGGGAAAGGAAGTAAAATTGAATTAATCGGATTAATTTCTTTAATAAACCAATGTAATTTTTAGGTATGTTGTATTTTCTTTATTCTTTACACAGTTTAAAAAAAGCGAAAAAGGTTTTAACAGCTGAGAAAAAATATTGTGAAATTCTTTATTTCTAATAAACGTCAACACACACACATATATTGAATATTCGCAACACCTTAACAAATGAAATCGAAAATTGCTGGGTAATCATTCTTCTAATATGATTCCAGATTGAATTTCCTTCCGCTTTCGCGGCAGCGAAGTTCCCATTGCTCGAATATTTGACGTTTGTAAATTCGGGTTTATTTCGACGGCTGAAGTTTGCTTACACGGAAATTAGATTCGGTACTTTGTAAAATTATAGTCCTCTAATGAAAGTAGTCGAGTGTCTCGGGATCTTGGAAGCGGTAATTATTTAACATAATGCAGGAAGTGGAATACTCGGCGCACGCAGTTCGTCAAATAAAATTCAATTCCTGCTCGTGTAACGAGTAAAGAAATAGTAACTCGAACTTATCCACGTGAAATGTCGCTTTGCCGCATTTCCATCTTCCGCTTGTCGTCTTTGATATACACTTTTCCATGAAAACTAAAAGCACGACGTCCCTTTCACCTGCACCGCCGGGAAACCTAAGTAGGAAGGAACATCGCTTCCGCACTAAAACCAACTACTTTACGACGTCCTGGATATACGCGCGGCGTTTTACCTCGAAGACCAGATGTACATCCTATGCTTTCCATACCGACAACTGGCTACCTTTGAGTAAATAGCGATACGCCGACTAGACGTATATCCAGTGAAAAAGTCACTTGTCGTCTTTTGACTCATTCACGAGAGTACGTCGTCAGACAATACTATCGAGGACATTTACTGCCCGAGTTAGATGAGTTTTAGATTAGCTTGTTGAATTGTGACTACTTTAGGGTTAGGTAAGATTTTCTTCGATGATTTTCAGCGCAGTTAGCCATCGCTTACCAAGTCGTTACAGACAGCTTCTAAATGTACAATTGCACAAAATGTTCCATAAAATGCGACACTGTTGTCAATTTTCCTCTTCACTGGTTAACAGTCATACCGTTGGTCAAAGTTGTTTGGTTGTTGACAAAATAAAAGGAAAATACCGGCGACGAAACGTCGTGTTTCTTAAGCTTTGAATTCCCGATCGATATCCCGGCCGAAGGGCGGAAGAAAGAGGCAAATCGGAAGAAACGGCACCTTTAACGAACGAATCGTAAACTGTCTCGCCGTGAAAGCCTTAATGCCGACTAGTGCATAGCTCTAAGGGCGTCAGGAGTGCTTAGTAACGTTGTGGTGCGGAAGCTTCTTTCCCACAGGCGCCTCTAACACCTTCAACCGCGTAACCCTCGTTTCATGAATAATAAAAAGGGCGAAGTGCTCGCACTTGAGCGCTGCTCTACCGCCGCTTTTTCCAAGAGGACAATGTTTTTCATCTCGTCACAATATGCCGGCCTTATGCGGGTTCACACCGCCTTCACAAAATCTCGATAACTGACGCGTGGAATTTTAAATCGAAAACATCCGGGCATTTTCCCCGCCGGAGAAAGATACAACTCTCAACGTGCCGTTCTTTCCGCAGACGCTCACTGCCGCGGAATTATTCCTGAGAGAAAAATTCGTATCTGAATTTAAATTGCATTAATTGATAAAAAATGGCGTATCGGAGAGAAAATTCGAAATTTGCATGCGTTTCATTAAGGGACTTTGTAGTGAAATAAAGATTACCGAAAAATGCAAAATTCAGCGACTGTTGTTTCAACGTTTAAAAAGGCCATGGGAAACATTCGTAACAACTTATAATTCGAAATAAAACTGAATCGAGAATTCTCTTCGGTATGAAAAGTAAAAGGCAAGTTTCCTTAAGGAAGTTTTGCAGTCGAGCTTGAAGGGTTTTCAAGAGATTGAAAAAGTAGCAAATATTGTTTTAATCCTACGAAAAACGTTGCAGCCGTTCCCAGTGATTTATAATACACTGGTAAACGATGCATAATTTTACCATATAAATGGTACATTTGTGCAAATGGTAAAAAACATCTATCAAAATGAATAATGTTCCAAAATCAACGTTGCCGCTGCCGCGCGCGACTCTCAGCGTCACGGCTATTATTTACAGAATGGAAAAGTACGCAACCGGCGCGTGATCCCTCGATTCCGGAGGGTTTTCGTTTGGCATCCGTTGCTTCGCCGCAGGCTGTTCGCCACGCGGCAAGCAATCCCGGTCTTTGAGAGTAGCGAGCGAAATTTCCCTTGAATTTAATACACGCGCACCGTGCACTATTTAACGCCTATCGATTATACGCGTGACATTATCAGAAATTGTTCCAGCAATTAACGACGCCGACGTGAGCGCCGTGATAGCATTTCGATGGCGCATCGACACAAAGCTCCGTTGCGGAAATCGTCAGTGGCAGGAAAACTCGCACGGTCGAGGAGCTCTTTTTCCTGGAGACCGAGACTATTTGGGCGCAACTGTTCCGCGCTCGGAAACCCGTCATCGTCATTCTCCGTACCGAAGCACAGAATGCGCGTTTCAGCCGGGAAAAGTAATACCGTAATAATTCCTCGTGGAGAATCGTCATCGGTAAAATGTCGCGTGTCCTGAATTATTGCGAGCTGTAAAACCGGTGAGTATTGTAAACAGGAGAGTATCCGAAGTTAGCGAGAACGTATGCATGAAGCAATTAACAATATATGAACACTTACAGCGTAATAAAACACAGTGAAGTAATCAAGAGATCACGTGCAGGGAGCGCAGGTAAAACTGAGCGGTCTATTCAGTTAAGTGGTTCGGGCTCATTTCGAGTTGGAAATTCCGAAGCGCGGACATATCTCTCTTTACACAGAAGCGACGTTAATTTTGATAGTTCACTTTGTCCCGTGCTTTCCAGTTGCGAAATCCGTTTAATCCAAGTACAGTACCAGACTGGGTGCCACGAGAGAGCCGCCGGACGAAAGTCGTCGTAGCGGTGGAACGAGGTGGAACAAGTGACTGTATTATCAACGAACAAGGGACGCCGCCACTGGCCGCTTTGCCTCCTGGGGACTGAAAAGCTATGACCCGCAAATTTCATTAACGCCTACCGTCGAGATATTGTTGTCCATAATTCACCAGGCCAATAGCGAGGATGTTGAATGCGCCGGCCATATTTAAACGAGCCGGACCACTGCCGAAATGATCGCTGTACTTCTGCAAATCCGTACGAATCAAATTACGCGTTTTAAGCCCGTGCGAATAATCACGCTCGCGCTCCGCCGGACTAACTCCATTGCGCAGTTCGCATTTGCGGGAAAATGAAGTCAAATAACGGCAAATGTCGACTTCCCGTCTCCGCTTTGGATATAGAAATGATTTTCCATCGAACATTTGGCCTGTCTTATTATTGTTTGGTTGCCATCAGTTGATTAGAGAAGTTGTCATCTGCAGATGGACCACTTTTTGTCAAAAAAGTCAGAAATGTTTTCTATCAAATTCTATCAAATTTCTATATGACCATACTATATTTATTTGCAAGCAATACTTACACCTTTACATATTGTGAGATATACGATTTATACATACACACCGTCAGTGTGCTGTATTTTTCCCTCGGAAGTTTTTCGAAGTATACTTTATACTAAGAATAACTTCGAACTTTTTAAGACGCAGGTTACCTATTACTGATAACAAAACACAACTTTTATTATAAATTAACGTGCAATGTGACTATTTGAATGATACGTTTCTAACATTACGTTTCACTGCTCTCTTCTATTTTTCATCTTGTTAAAAAATCTATAATACATCTTTTAACCAAGACGTAATACGCCTCTAACGAGTGCTTTTTCATTGCATAATATTTGCTTCTGTAATTCTAAGTTTCACTTTTCGAAACGCGTTTTATTATAACAATAACCAATGGCCACCCGACATTCCACAAATTCAGAGAAAACCGCGTACTCAGGGCCGGCCGTGTTTGTAGAAATAATTACTTAATCACATCAAATATTGAAGCACGTCATCATTTTCATCGGTACTGGGAATTAATGCGCATTAATCAATGAATTGCTGTCAATGGAACGTATTCACTGGCACTAAGTGCTAAACGTGTGATTGATAGCAACGCGCTGTTTCGACTGGATCTCGTAGATATTTCCTGCCCCCCTTCTTTACCCTTTGCGAAACACGCACCGCGGCTTTTAATCGTGATGAGGCGATATGAGTATAATAAAATTCGTTAAATAAATTCCCGTATTACATCTGTCTAATTATAACGCACTTGCAGAAATTGAATGGAAATTAGTTTAATAAAATATGCATTAGTCGTGAATCGAGTTCATCGAATATGCGTCACAATATGATAACCCGAATAGGAACTGAATACGTAAATTATTGGGGTTGTGATAAGCTTGTTTTGATAATCGTGAACAGGTTATAATCGGGTAATATTATTTTAGCTATCTGTCGGGTTGAAATAAGGCCTCAACATGTTTCATTTTTTATGCAACCGTATAAAGTAAATTATACATAGTACATCTAGAATACATATTACATCTACATACTAGAAAGTATTCAAAGACTACCTGAGTAGTACCTGATCGAGATATGCGACTTCGTTACAAATACTACAGTAATACCTCGCTTCATCGTTTTCTATTGTAAACCTCAATAGAAATACTGAATGCTCGTTGCCATGTAAGTACTGGTAAACATCTCTGATTGAAGGCTATTAAGCGCGCTAAGAAGCTTGATCGATCTACTCGGCTAATTTGCAGAGAATATAGTCGAAATAGCGTATGTCCATTAACCGACGAACCTCTTCGACCAAAGCGTTGCGGTCGGGCGAGCAGAATCGCGAGCCGTTGACGCACACATGTTCCAAAGCTCCCGATCCTCGAGCATAAATATCAGCTCAGGATCACCAGCTGAGGAATGATTAGGCATTCGGCAACTCTGCAATATTATTTCACTGTTTCCAAATAATTAATTAACCGGAAAAAGAATCTACGATTTCGGCAATGGCTAATACGCGACAAAGAGTACCGGACTTGAGTATCCAAAATCGCCGAATGGAAATGAAATCGCGACGAGCTTTCACGTACAGTAAATAAATCTAACGGGAGGGAACACGATACTAAACGAGGATTTGTCCGATAATAAGCAGTAATTACCATTTCAAAGTGAGGCCATAATCAGGCAACAATACTAATTAAGCGAAAGTTTTAATGCGCGGTTTCGAAAAGCAGTGACGAAATAGAAGCAAGTCACTTGATAACATTAAGTTTCTTTATCTACCAAAGCAAAGCCGCCATTCAAAAACGGAAAGTATTAATTGAAGCGCGATGCGAATCGAGGGCAGAAAGTGAGCGAATGATATAATTCCGCATCTTGCGCTGCCACGCAACACAGGTTAATTAACAACAGAGAGTCAATGGGTCATTTCACTCGTAAAGGAAGCAATGGAAGAACACGACTGTTGGCTAATCAACGTGAATGTATCCACTTCACGATTTCCCCAATGCAGAAAAAATACGGCGTAGCTGCAAACCGACGATTTGCATTCAGCTACATTTTCTCTGAATCGTCAACAATTTTTATACAGCCACGGCGGATTATTTTCCTACGATGGATTATTTTCCCGCGGAATAAATACGGGGGAAAAAGAGAGGAAAACGATCGAGACGTTGAAAATGGGAAACAGATAAATATGCAAGAAGGAAAGTTCGAATTAAGCCGCGTACAAACGCGAAAGTTTCTCGCGATATTTCGAGTATTTGGAATGAGAAGTTTCCGGAATGATAACGATTTTTAAATATTTACACGTTTGCGTATTATTTGGTGGTTTGGCGGACTTCCAGAAAATTCCCCAAGACTTGTTGACTCTGCGCAGGGTTCTCAAGTTAAACTGTGCCGACTTCCCTGCTTTCTTTTTCAAGCTGAAGACGCTTGTTAAGCTAGCACGCCTTTTTTCGAAATTTTCCAAAGGGAAAAGGTACACCTTCAATTTTTTCCAAAAAATCAACTTCGGATTTCGGCATTGAGTTATACACCACTGGATAGATCTCGGAAAGTACATCAAGAATCACTACCCATGTTGACCCCTACAGTCATTAGGAGCAGAGATATACGAGGGAAAAGAGGTAAATTTGGATGTGGAAAAGTGATTTCCCGAGTTTCCCAGGTTTCACCCGGTCACTTTCTTTCTTTTG